>ML664152.1:4231054-4246459 GCA_007570785.1 Antilocapra americana
ACACACACACACACACACACACACACACACACACACACACACACCATTCTCCTGTGCAAAAAAGAGAAATCTCTACAATATTTTTACTTCTGCCTTCATTCCAATAAAAGTCCTGCAAACCAGATTATCAATACTTTGGGGCTGAATCGTGTCCCCCCCTCCCCTGACCAAAGCAATCCCCACATTGGAGTCCTAGCCCCCCAGCACCTCAGAATGTGACCTTATTTGGAGATAAGGCTGCTGCAGATGTAATTATTAAGATGAGTTCATTAGGGTGGGCCTTGCTCCAATGTGACTGGTGTCCTTCCACCAAGGAATTTGGATACAGACAGACACTGGCAGAAGGAAACAGTGTGAGGACACAGGGAGAAGCCAAGGAGAGGCCTGACGGGTACCCCTGCCTGTGCACTCTGCCCCGGCAGCCCTCAAAAGAGACACGGGTCTGTGAGGGAACCCCACCCCTTGCAGCTGACAACAGAGAATCAGGTCCAGAATTGGGTGTCAAGTCACGTCTGATATTTTCTCAAGTTTAATGATCCCTTTTCTCATCCCACTTGACTTCCTTTGGCTCCTTTTTGCTTCCTTTTGCTTGACATCTCAATGTATTATTTACCTTGGGAAGCCAGGCAAAGCAGCACAACCACCAGGCAGAAGAACCTCACTGAAGCAGGCTTTGCCAAGAAAAAGCTCCCTAGTCTCCCCAGGGAACCAGAAGATGTTTGGGGGGCACCAAAGCCTATACTCTCCTCGGTAGGCTTGAAACCCTTCATGGGGTTGGCAGAGCAGAAAGCCAACACTGGCCTCTTGCAAACCCCTTAGTCAGAGCGCCTAGCATTTGCTACAGTCAGGAGCCCATGTGGACAGGCTCCTCTGGCAGGGAGGAACAAAGCCTACACACATGAAAAGATAAAGGGTGACAGGAGACGGTGACATACAAAAACCAGCAACCACAGCAGCTTAGAACCTACCCAGATCAGCATTATCTTAAGCCCTTTACATGGACTGTCTAAACCTCACAGCCACTGTCTCAGGTAGGATTATGATTATTCCTGTTGAAGGCACAGAGAGGTTAAGTAACTTGCCCAAGGTCACACAGCTGATGAGTGACAGTGCTGGGATTTGAATCCAGGCAGTCTGGCTGCAGAGCCATGTTCTTACTGGCCTGCTGTGCATCCAAAACTCTGCAACAAACTGAGGAGAGATAGAAACCTCTTCCAGTGGGGGCAGTTAAGGACTCTTCTGAGTCAAGGTGATGACTGAGAATACTCTCAAGCCAGCTACTGAATGGCCCAGAGCAAGGGGAGGGACTGTGCCCTCTGTTTGGGGCTCAGCCCAGCCAACTCTGGGTCTGATGTCATGGCACACGGGACACGTCTGTGGGGCCTGACGGTCAGGCGGGACCAGCCACAGTGTGTGGAGCCCAGTGCACGAGGCCAGTGCAGCCCCGTGCTCAGGAATCATCCGGCATTTCAAGAGGCAATGGTGAGCATCTCTCCAGGTGTGGGCCCTTCGGAGCATGTGGAGGATTGTGCAGGTCATTCGCCTGGGAAGCTGGGCCTGAGGCCAGACCACCATGTAGGGCAGGCACCTCACAGCAGGTGACGAGCAGTGCCTGCCCCTGCCGGCTGGGTTCCTAGGACCTGGGTGGGGGCGTAGGGGACACCCAGCAGGTGAAGGTATCCTGCTGGTTGGAGGCGTTGCTGAAGTGCCAGAAAGTTTGCTCTGTGTCTAGGCTGGGGCTCCCCAGGGGGCCGGTGTCACCCCTCAGGGGACCTGTGGCTACGCCTGGAGATGGTTTTGGTTGTCACAGCTGGGCATATTTTGTGCTTAGAGCCAAGCCTGCTGCAAAATCCTATGGGTCAGGCAGCCCCACAGCAAAGACCCGTCCAGCCCCAATAGTGGATGGTGCCGAAGAGGTGGAGCCCTACCTGTAGGCCCCATCCAGCATCTTCCAAACTGCTGAGATACTCCCTCAATCGGGAGCCAGAACTCGGAATCCCTAAGGAAGGTACTCGAGGGCACAGCTCCAGGGCCTGAGCCAGCCACACCTAGCACCCTTGTGTTTAAGCCACAGACCCTGGAGAAAGGAGGGATTCTGGGCTTCACGCCATGAGGATGCAAGGCTTGTATACTGGGTACCTCAAAACACGCCAAACTGCACACTTCCAAGATTGCATTTTGTTGCATGAAAATCATACCTCTTTCAAGCCATTTTTAAGGAAGATCTCACATTTGGTTCAGAGGTAGTCACTTGGGGTCACTCATGGAGCCCCTTCTTCCCCCCCACCTACCATGGAGTGCAGGAGCCTCATGTGATCCAGAAGCCGTGGGTCTACCTGCCGGAGCTCCTTGAAGTCCATCTTCACCATAACTGTCACGTTGTACCAGCATCCCTCCTGGCTGCTCTCTGGAGCTGCGTGAGGGTGCGTGGGTGAGCCACAGGCCCAGGACAGGGTGGGGCCGCCAGAGGTCACTGGGGCAGTGTGGCACACTCCCCCACCTCCTGTCCCCCCTCCTCTCATATCACAGATAATCCTATATGTACTATAGAATATATTATTACATACAATGTATACTAGATGGGCTTCCCTGGTAGCTCAGGTGGTAAAGAATCTGCCTGCAATGCAGGAGACCAGCATTCAATCCTGGATCAGGAAGATCCTCAGGAAAAGAAAATGGCAACCCCTCCCATATTCTTGCCTGGATAATCCCATTGACAAGGGATAATCCATGGGATTGCAAAGAGTCAGACACAACTGAGAGACTAACACTTTAATTTCACTTTGATACTAGAAAATACTGTATATATTATTTATAGTATATAAACTATAATGTATACAGTATAATAGTATCATTATATATTATAGGTAATATACTACCCCATGGACTATACCGTCCATGGAATTCTCCAGGCCAGAATACTGGTGTGGGCAGCCGTTCCCTTCTCCAGGGGATCTTCCCAACCCAGGATTGAATCCAGGTCTCCCTCATTGCAGGCAGATTTTTTACCAGCTGGGCCACCAGGGAAGCCCAAGAATACTGGAGTGGGTACCCTATCCCTTCTCCAGAGGATCTTCCCAACCCAGGAATCAAACTGGGGTCTTTTGCGTCACAGCCAGATTTTTTTTACCAGCTGAGATACCAGGGAAGCCCTGTAATATAATACAGTAAATTATATATACTATTACTTTATACTATGCTAAGTTATGTGCTATACCAATAAATAATGAATTACAAGATATATTGCACCATATATAACATGATGCATGCATGCTCAGTTATTCCGACTCTTTCCATGGACCATAGCCCAACAGGCTCCTCTGCTCATGGGATTTCCCAAACAAGAACATTAGAGTGGGTTTTCATTTCCTTCTCCAGCAGATCTTCCCAAACTAGGAATTGAACCCAAGTCTCCTGTGGCTCCTGCTTTGGCTGGCAGATTCTTTACCTCCTAGTGCCACCTGGGAAAACTATATAAAATGTATACAATTATATGTGTTTCCCTAGCTCTGAACCTTGACAAATGCTTTCTCTTAGGGGTCTGCACTGAGAACCAGGCCATGGACCTGCCAGACGGGGGGTTCCCCATGGGGCTGCATCAGCTGACAGCCTGGCACTACCCAGCTCTGACACAGCTCAGCTCCCAGCAAACTGGGAAAACTGGGGTCCCTGCTCTTCCGGGAATGTCTCCCTCAGGGCATCTGTGAGTACATGATCCCCCCACCAAACCCCGAGGGGTCAGTGGCCAGATATTGATGAGTGAAACAGGCCAGACACAGGCTGTAGGCTCCCTATAAAACCCAGGCTGCTGCTCCTGAAGACCCACTCCCCCCTCCTCCCAGATCAGGCCCCTGCCTTACCTGGGGCTGCGGGAGCTGAGCAGCGGTGGCCCCCTGATGAGGGACAGCACTTCTGAAGACCAGGACAGTCAGCGTCCAGGGTGCACGGCAAGGCAGACGCTTCCAGCCCCACCACTGGGCAGCTCCCAGGTCTGGATGCAAACTCCTGAGACCGGTTCAGGGCTGGGGGTATAGGTGATGAGGTGATGAGTGATGAGTGGTGTTGGCCCTAGAATCCCCAGTGGGCCACGTGGTGCTGCATCAGATGCCTCTGGGCAGAGGGATCCGTCTGCGGCTCCGAGCCACGCGGAGCAGCCCACCCAAGGGCCTTGCCACGCACTGCAGAGCAGCCATTAAGACCTGCTCTGACTTTAATGTAGTCTGACCAACTTTTCTGGAAGGAGGGCAACTTTGGCTGGGGGCCTGGGTGTCCTCTTTCTCTTGGCCTTAGGAGTCCATGTACAGGGGGCCCCACCAGCCCCGAGAGGCCCCCTTGCTGCTTTGCATCTTAACAGCTCACTCACTTATCCAGTATTTCCTGAGCACCTACGAGGTGCCAGGCTCAGCACAGGGTGCACAGGACCCAGCAGAAGGCCAGAGGCAAAGTCTCTGCCTTCAGGATACCTAGATTCCAGTGCTCGGGGGGCAGTGTACAAACAGAACTATGGGAGTTGGAGCAGATGAGCACTGTGGGGAGGAAGACAGGGCCCGGGAGCAGTTGGGCAGAGAAGGCTGCACTAGAGAGGAGCGTCTGTAGAGCCAGGGAGGTGGGGGAGCCTGCAAGCCATCAGCCTTTATGTCTGGACAAGGGGCAGCAGTGTGCAATGAGGAGTAAAGGCAAGATTGATGGCACAGTGGGCAAACAGGTGGGCTGGGTCATGGAAAACCCTCTGGTGTTGTGCCAAGAGGCCTGGAGGGTCAGGGCAATCCTCCGCTGAAGAGAACACTGTGGCTGCCCAGATTCTCATGTTATTCTGACCCCAACTCACGTCGTTATTCCTAGTTGGGGAAGATCTGCTGGAGAAGGAAATGGGAACCCACTCACGTTGTTCTGTGTCTCCATCTTTCAGGCCCTCACTTGGTTCTCGGGGGCTGGAGCTGCCACACACCGTACGCAGAGTCCCCAGTACCTGCAGCTTGACAAACCACCTTTCCACCCCTTGGCCAACGCCATGACATCCTCCACACTCTCTGCTCCTCCCCGCCCCTATCCTGCTTCGCTGACCTCCCCGAGGGCAGTCTGACTTGCTTGTCTGAGCTGTGTCCTGCCTGCTGGGGAGGCAAGGGCCTGTCTGAGAGCCCACTGTGATGATCCAGGTGAGAGATGGGCAGGTGGGACCAGGGAGATGGGTGGAGGCAGCAGAAAGCCTCCAGTCCTGGGAATATGCAGTGGGAACTGTCCACAGGATGTACTGACAGACGGGGCAAGATGTGAAAGAAGTTTCAGGAAGGCTTCAGGCCTGGGCATCCACTTGGCCTCATTCCTGGGAGAAGATGCAGGAACAACAAGCGGAGCCAGGGTTTGGCTGTGCAGATGGGAAGCTTGGCACGCCTTCGGGACCTGCACATGGAAATGAGGGCAGCGTGGACTGTCCCCTCCCCTGGTCAATTCCTGGGAGGTTCACTGAGGTCAGGCAGCAAGGCTGCAGGCTGCACGTCTCCAGGGCCACCGCTCACAACGTGCTCTGCCTGGAGTGATACAGCTCTGGGCAGATGATGCAGACAGGCAGGCAAGAGCCCGCAGGAGGTGAAGACGATGGGGGGGGGGGGCAGTTGGGGCATGTGGCCAGATGTGATTGGAGCCACCGTGTGAGACTCGGGGGAACTGGTGCCCTGACCCTTAGCCAGAGGCCTGGGGAAGTCATGAGTGGGCTTTTAAAGAAAAAAGTCTTTTAGAGATCTAAGAAAGGCAGGAATATCGAAGAATCTGCAGGCTCCTAGGGGATCTAGCCAGGAGTCAGGAGGCCCATATTCAGGGACAGAAAAGCCAGAGGATAGACAGAGCAGGAACCTGCGTGAAGCTAGGTGTGCTATTCTGGAGGCAGGTGACCAGGTCCCATAGCCAAAGCTATGGGACATTCAGTATCCAGTCATCGGGGGCAGCAGGACTGATCCCCAGGAGAACCTGTGGGTCTGTGCAAGCCCAGCTCTCATGGATGGAGCTGAGGGCAGCCCAGGACACCGAAGACTTCACAGCCCTGAGCTCCAGGGGGCTAAGAGCAGCGGGTAGCAAAGTACAAGGAAGGTGAGACCCCAGCACCAGCATCCGAGAAAGGGCCTACATGAGGTCTGGCTACCCACCCTGGGATAAACGCGCCATGCCAGCCTGAGTGTCACTCAAATCGACCTGGCTCCCGCCCAGATTCACGTAAGGCTCTGTGTCCCACAAGACATTCAGAATCACAGCTCTAGGCCCCTCAGACCCCTGGAAAGTCAGAGGAGGTAACAACCACACTCTGGAAGGATGCCTACAGAGCTGGGGAGGACCCGCCCCTGGGGGGCTTGTGGGCTTGCCCGGTGGAAGGGAAGTGCTGGGTATTGATGATGGACCTCTGGGGTCCCCAGGGCTCTCTGCAGGATGCTCCACAGACAGAAAAGAGGGGGTGGCCCCCTCCTGCCACCAGGGCGGCTGCATCGGCCAAGGAAGAGATTTAGCCACCAAAACACATGCAGAGAGGGGCCCCGTCAGCTCTCTCCTTGTGGAAGCTGAGTCCAGGCTTGGCGGGCACTCTCAGGAGTGTTCTCCTCTCCATGCTGCCCTTGGCTCCTTCCTCACTTCCTAGTTGTCTTGGTGGCTAATTGATGTCTGAAGCCCTGGAGAAGCGGCCACACAGGGAGGGTTTGGGGGGCATGAAGAACACGCATGCAGGGCAGCCCGAGAGGCGGCACTGGGATGGAAATGTGGGAAGCCCTGGAGGGCCACCAACCAGACATCTGGAGCTCTGTGGTTTGTCGCCCATCATAAAAGCCAACAACCTCAGCACTGAAGGTACTTGAAACATGAATCTAAATGTATTAGTAACCTGGGCTCCTGGGACAGAAAAATGATGTTACAGTGGGAATGGAAATCCAAATAAAGCGTGGAGTAGAGCTGACAGCAAGGCACCAGAGTTGGTGCTTACTGGTACATGCACCCTGGAAATGTCAGAGCTAACATTAGGGACTCAGGGAGAGGAGGAGGGGGACCGACTTTACTGTCTTTACAAATCTTTGTCTGGAAATCTAAAATTATTCTAAACCAAGAAGGATGAGCACTGAAGAATTGGACCTTTTGAACTGTGGTGCTGAAGAAGACTCTTGACAGTCCCTTGGACAGCAAAGAGATCAAACCATCCTAAAGGAAATCAACCCTGAATATTCATCGGAAGGTCTAATGCTGAAGCTGAAACTCCAATCCTTTGTCCACCTGATGCGAAGAGCCGACTCATTGGAAAAGACTCTGATGCTGGGAAAGAGCAAAGGCAAGAGGAGAAGGGGACAACAGAAGATGAGATGGTTGGATGGCATCATCGACTCAACAGACATGAGTTTGAGCAAGCTGTGGGAGTAGGTGACAGACAGGGAAGTCTGGGGTGCTGCAGTCCATGGGGTTGCAAAGAATCAGACATGACTGAGAGACTGAACAACAAGAGGTTTATCTGAATGAAAGGAAAATACAGGACACAAAGAAAAATTGACTTCCAAAATAGTTGCTTGATCATAATAGAAGTGCTTTCAAGTTAAAGTTTGTCTTAATTTGAAGGCTGCTGGTAGTTTCTCTCTGTCCCTCAGGGCTGTCCAGCTTACGGAGAGCCCAAGAGAACAATCAACAGTTCCAACTTGGTAGAAAGTTAAAAATCTGCTTCTTCTTCCCAAACTCAACATAAACAATGACTCTGGACTGCCCAGCACCTGGCAATCCCACGTTAGTCATGGTTCAATGAGATAAGGCAGAGCTTTCTATCTGAGCCACAGCCCTGAGGACTCTCCAGGGCTGGGGAATCTGATCCACTCTGGAATAATCAGACTATAATCCTCCTCAGAATCCTCCTCAGAATCCTCTTCCCTCAAAGGGATCCTGGCCATCAGCCCAGGAGATGGGAAGTTTGGGATAGGCTTCCAGTCCTGCGGGGTCCTAGGCTTGTCATGTGAAGGAGACCAGCCATGCAAGAACTGCAGGTAGTGAGTGTCCGCTGCGACTCTTGGTCCTCCTCTGAGGAATCCATCCCGGGTCAATATTCCAACTTGTGTGTGGCCATGTTTGCACCATACGTTACTCATTGAAGCATTATTTATAATAAAAAAAAATTGGAAACTACGAGATGTTAGGCGGTAGGAGATTGCTTAGTGCTGCTCCATCCCTATGAGATAATGCCTTCTGGGCATTAAATCATGCTGGAGAACGATCCACTGACATAGAGATGTTCCAGATAAATTGCCAAGGGGTGAAAGCGTGCTACAAAGTGTCTTCAACAGAAGTGACGATACTTTTGTAAAACGTCTGCCCTGAAGGAAACTAGAAGAAAATGTTAATAGTGGTTATTCTTGTGGGACAAAGAGGGGGCTGATTATGAGCCATTTCCCTTTGTGTTTTTTTCTTTTCTTTGTTTCTAAATTTTCTCTATAGCTTGTGTATTCGTTTTTGTGTTTTAAGAAGACATTTAAGTAAAACCATGTATGGCTTATTATTGCTTTCAAAATGTGGGATTTAAAAAACTGAAAAGGTCATCTAGACTGGAAAACATACCGCATGTTCTCATAATGCCCTTCCCTGTTTTAGGTCCTTGGCTGTTGAGTGGGAGGAGAAAGAAGAAAGCAAGGCTAAGGTTGTGGTGCTGCTGAGGATGAGATCTCTGAGCTGAGGCTGCCGAGACGTGAGGAGCCCCACCCCCAGGTGAGCCGCTTTCTGCCCTCCTCCTTGCCCAGACGCCCTGGCTCCTCCTGTGGCCACCACGTCCAGGGTCTGGTCTCTGCCTGGTTCTCTGATGGGCAGCCCCAGGCACAGGCCTCAGTGCATTCCTTCCAGAGACTTCTCACTTCCAGTTCCAAAGAGCCAGGCTGTCAGCAGGCATCACTGAACCAACTTAGATCCAACATTCAGGCTTTGATCAGAGAAGCCAAGCAGGCTTGGAGAAAATTGAGCTGCTGGTACTCATGGCGTAAACTCTTCCAACCGGGTACTTTCCAGCTGCCCACGTGGTGCCCCTGAGCTTGGAGGTGGGGGAATCAGATGCTCACCAAGGGCCTCACAAGCTGTAGCGAACAAGCGCTGCCGGTCCCCACCCCAGCTCTGCGGTCACACACCAGCCCCCTCAGCAGCTGCGGTGCCCAGCGGGGTCCAGGCACCAAACCAGGACTTTCCCAGTGGGCTCTGGGCCCAACACCACACACTGAACCCCATGGGGGTCAGGGAGACTCGCCCGAGTCTGCCCCATGTTGGTCAAGGCACTCGTCTTCCCCGGGCTGTGTCCCCATCAGCTCCTGCCCAGTGGTGACGAGGAATCTCCACTGACCATTATAAGATGCCCTCAGTCAAGGCCCGTTTCCCTCGCTCTTCTCCATCCTTCGGGGATCCTGACTGGCTCCTCTCCATGCTGCTTCTGGAGTGACCCTTATAAGGTCCAGGTGGACTGTGGACCCCCCCACCCCATCTCAGCCCCCTTTGTGGGGCCTGGGGGGCCTTCTGGGTGAGTGCTCTTTCCATCACTCCCAACACCTCCACCCAGTCCCCACCCTCAAACTCCAGTCACCCCACAACCTGCAGTTCCCACAGCAGATCTGCCCACGGGACTGTAGCTGGAATGTTCTAGGCCTCTCTCACCTGGTGAGTTTCTATTTAAAAGTGCTAGTGCCAGGAGCCGTCAGGATGCCCCCTCACTCGGATGACAAAGTCACGAGACTGAGAAGGAAACTGCAAAGTGGATTTTCCTTTGGGGCATCCCAAGGCAAGGCCCCTCCTGGTATTTTTCTTGGGAAGTTCTGTTTATGCTCATCTGTTTATATTTTAGCTCATCTCAGATCAGTCCCAGTTAGAAAAAATCCATCCTGAGATAATTCCCTCAGACCTTATTTCCCTCAGAGGATCCAGAAGGCAGATTCCCTTTCCCAAGGACTAAGGAGGAATAAGGGACACTTAAATAGATTACTATACCTCCTACTAGTTACTGGGGAGTTTACCAAGAGTTCTCTGGGGGTCATGGCAAAGCCACCACCAGAAGGGCTCGTACTTGGGTCACCTTTCCACATCCCACTCCCCCAACCACTCCACGGAAGAGGTTCCCTTCCTTGAAAATACCAGACTGGAATGGGACTTAGGAATGCTCATAACTGTGACCAGCATAGTTGGAGACACTGATTGCTTTAGGATAGTGTAGACATAGGGATTCCTTTTAGTAGTTGTAAGGTTAATAGGGTTTCATTGTTAAAGCAGTGCTGCTAAACTGTCTCTTTGTCTTCTTTACTCTTTCCTTGTAAAAACCAAAATAGGTTAATAGAATAAAACAGTTTCAAGCTTAAGCCCCTCTTTCTAGCTTCTACATAGTTGCACCTTGTCAGGGAACATTTGGCAGGAGGCTTTCTGTGTCAATCCCTGAATATTCAGAGATGAGTGGAGAGGCACACCTTTTCCAGGGACAAAAGAAATGCATACATTCTTAAAGTAAAGTAACCGTTTACAGCCTTCTTCCCTCTTGATATAGAAAGTGAGTTTTTACAACCCCCCCTCTTTGAGATAGATTCTAGCCCTATGTTTCCTGGAACAGTTGCAAGATTCTTATCTTTGCTGAAAAGGCTATCTTGTAAGACAGTGTATATATGCCCACATTATGCTGAATAAAAAGTATGCTAGAGACATTCAAATGGTAAAGATACTATTGTTAAGTCTAATTATGCAGAAATCCGACCTTTTGCAAGGAAACTGAGCTTAACATTAAAGTTGCTGATGGTAGGCATAAAACAAAAGATTGCATAAAATAGTTGTGATGTAATGGAGATTTTTTTTGGCTATAAAACTGTAAACTAACAAAAATAAAGTGAGAACCTTCTCCATCACCTTTTGGAGAGACTTCTCCATCACCTTACAAAAGTAACAGCAATAAAGAGAGACTGCTTCATCACCACACACCGACTCAGCTCAGTTCTTCCGACGATGCCACTCATCCCTCAAGACCCCCGGACCCTGCTGGTGTGACCCTTCTAAGGTCCGGGTGGACTGTGGACCCCCCCACCCCATCTCAGCCCCCTTTGTGGGGCCTGGGGGTCCTTCTGGGTGAGTGCTCCTTCCATCACTCCCAACACCTCCACCCAGTCCCCACCCTCAAATGCCAGTCACCCCACAACCTGCAGTTCCCACAGCAGATCTGCCCACGGGACTCTAGCTGGAATGTTCTAGGCCTCTCTCACCTGGTAAGTTTCTATTTAAAGGTGCTAGCACTTTAAAAGTGGGGCTGAGTCCCCAAGAGGATGGTCTGCTGGAAAGAAACATGAGAGGCAGTTGCCTCCCCTACTTCCACCTAGGAGAATTCACTTGTCAGCGCTGCAGGGCAGCAGACTGCAGAGAAAGGTGACCGCTACGGCTGAGGGGACCGAGGATTCCTCTGCGCCTCTGGACTTGGGACCTCACCAGCCCCATTCAGCCAGCAGGTGGGAAGCGTGGCCTCCACAGGTAAAGGTGGACAGGGCAGGGTGGCCCCTCCATCAACCAGAATCTGATGCTCCAAGCCAAGTGCCATGAGCCCTATCCAAAGCTTCCCCAACACGGAACCCCCCGAGGAATAGGGTGCTCCCCAGGAAGGGGCATCTCCCTTTGTACATGTGGCCCTTAGAGACAGGGAGAGTGGAGAGGAGCCCACAGTCAGCGCAGGAAGAGACTCCTCGGACCCAGCACCAAGGGACAGCCCCCCCCGACACCCACAAATTTCCCTCTAGGAACCAGCATGAACATAGAGCAGCCGCCCAGCCCCAGATCTGATGCCCCCAGCCCTTCCTGGCTTTACTGGTAGTAGCATTGGTGACCACGGTGTCATTTCAAAATTCCAGGGAGAGGTACGCTCCTCGGACCTGTCTGAGCTGTCTGGTCATCTCTGAGTCTGGCCCCTGAGCAGGGTCAGTACATATGTCAGCTCTCCTGATCTCCGCAGGCTTCAGGGGCCTGAGGGAGGGCAAGCTCAGAAGGACTCTGTGTGCCACCCGCACAACCATCCACAGGGTCTGGCTGATTCCCGATTCTACATCTTATAGCCCCCGGGGTTGGGGGTGCGGGGTCCACACCTAGTCTTCAGCCTCTCCTGACCTCTGGCCCTGATGATGGAGCACATACGACCCTCCCTGCACCCTCCCAAGCTGGCGCTTTCTGCTTTTGGAGGCAGTGGCCCTCATGCCTCAGGATGCCCCGTGGACCCCCATGAGGCCCCACCCTTCTCACTTCCCCACCACCACGGGTGTCGGGACAGGGCAACCTCCTGACCACTCAGAAACCCATCTTAGTTCTGAAACTGACTCAAAGTAATGATCACACCACCCCCACATTCACACATGCACCCGCCTGCACCCTTGCCCTGGAAGAAGTCTTCTGGGAAGTTCCCTTTGGGTCAAGAGGCTGAACCCCAAACCCCCACACAGCCTGGTCCCCTCAATCTCAAAACATGGCCTGGACCAGCCACACCAGTGCTGATCACCACCCCAAGCATCTTTAAATCACACAGAAAGTAAAACTTTCCAAAACTGAACCAGGAAGAAATAGAAAATCTTAACAGACCCATTGCAAGCATGGAAGTTGAAAGTGTAATCAGAAATCTTTCAGCAAACAAAAGCCCAGGACCAGACGGCTTCACAGCTGAATCCTACCAAAACTTTAGAGAAGAGCTAACACCCATCCTACTCAAACTCTTCTAGAAAATTGCAGAGGAAGGTAAACTTCCAAACTCATTCTATGAGGCCACCATCACCCTAATACCAAAACCTGACAAAGATGCCACACACAAAAAAGAAAACTACAGACCAATATCACTGATGAACATAGACACAAAAATCCTTAACAAAATTCTAGCAAACAGAATAAACAACATATTAAAAAGATCATACATCATAACCAAGTGGGCTTTATCCCAGGGATGCAAGGATTCTTCAATATCCACAAATCAATCAATGTAATATACCACATTAACAAGTTGAAAAATAAAAACCATATGATTATCTCAATAGATGCAGAGAAAACCTTGACAAAATTCAACATCCATTTATGACAAAAGCCCTCCAGAAAGCAGGAATAGAAGGAACATACCTCAACATAATAAAAGCTATTTATGACAAACCCACAGCAAACATTATCCTCACTGGTGAAAAACTGAAAGCATTTCCCCTAAAGTCAGGAACAAGACAAGGGTGCCCACTCTCACCAGTACTATTCAACATAGTTTTGGAAGTTTTGGCCACAGCAATCAGAGCAGATAAAGAAATAAAAGGAATCCAGATTGGAAAAGAAGTAAAACTCTCACTGTTTGCAGATGACATGATCCTCTACATAGAAAACCCTAAAGACTCTACCAGAAAATTACTAGAGCTAATCAATGAATATAGTAAAGTTGCAGGATATAAAATCAACACACAGAAATCCCTTGCATTCCTATACACTAACAATGAGAAAACAGAAAGAGAAATTAAGGAAACAATTCCATTCACCATTGCAACTAAAAAAATTAAAGACTTAGGAATATATCTACCTAAAGAAACAAAAGACCTATATATAGAAAACTATAAAACACTGGTGAAAGAAATCAAAGAGGACACAAATAGATGGAGAAATATACCATGTTCATGGATCGGAAGAATCAATATAGTGGAAATGAGTATACTACCCAGAGCAATCTATAGATTCAATGCAACCCCAGCAAGCTATCAACGGTCTTTTTCAGAGGACTAGGACAAATAATTTTGCAATTTGTATGGAAATACAAAAAACCTCGAATAGCCAAAGCAGTCTTGAGAAAGAAGAATGGAACTGGAGGAATCAACATGCCTGACTTCAGTCTCTACTACAAAACCACAGTCATCAAGACAGTTTGGTACTGGCACAAAGAAAGAAATACACATCAATGGAACAAAATAGAAAGCCTAGAGATAAATCCACGCACCTATGGACACCTTATCTTTGACAAAGGAGGCAAGAATATACAATGGAGAAAAGACAATCTCTTTAACAAGTGGTGCTGGGAAAACTGGTCAACAACTTATAAAAGAATGAAGCTAGAACACTTTCTAACACCATACACAAAAATAGACTCAAAATGGATTAAAGATCTAAACATAAGACCAGAAACTATAAAACTCCTAGTGGAAAACATAGGCAAAACACTCTCCGACATAAATCACAGCAGGATCCTCTATGACCCACCTCTCAGAATAGGAAATAAAAGCAAAAATAAACAAATTGGACCTAATTAAAATTAAAAACTTCTGTACAACAAAGGAAACTATAAGCAAGGTGAAAAGACAGCCATCAGAATGGGAGAAAATAATAGCAAACAAAGGAACTGACAAAGAATTAATCTCAAAAATATACAAGCAAGTCCTCCAGCTCAATTCCAGAAAAATAAATGACCCAATCAAAAAGTGGGCCAAAGAACTAAACAGACATTTCTCCAAAGAAGACATACAGATGGCTAACAAATACATGAAAATATGCTCAACATCACTCATTATCAGAGAAATGCAAATCAAAACCACAGTAAGGTACCATTTCACACCAGTCAGAATGGCTGCTATCCAAAAGTCTACAAGCAATAAATGCTAGAAAGGGTGTAGAGAAAAGGAAACCCTCTTACACTGTTTGTGGGAATGCAAACTAGTACAGCCTCTATGGAGAACAGTGTGGAGATTCCTTACAAAACTGGAAATAGAAATGCCATATGACCCAGCAATCCCACTGCTGGGCATACATACCGAGGAAACCAGAACTGAAAGAGACACAGGTACCCCAGTGTTCATCACAGCACTGTTTATAATAGCCAGGAAATGAAAGCAACCTAGCTGTCCATCAGCAGATGAAAGGATAAGAAAGCTGTGTGCCGGGGTCCAGCCCCGGCGGGGTCCAGGGATCTTGAGGGATGAGTGGCGTCGGTGGAAGAACTGAGCTGAGTCGATGTGTGGTGATGAAGCAGTCTCTCTTTATTGCTGTTACTTTTGTAAGGTGATGGAGAAGTCTCTCCAAAAGGTGGTGGAGAAGTCTCTCACTTTATTTCTGTTAGCTTTCAGTTTTATAGCCAAAAAACATCTCCATTACATCACAACTATTTTATGCAAACTTTTGTTTTCTATCTACCATCAACAACTTTTACATTAAGCTCATTTTCCTTACAAAAAGTCGGATTTCTGCATAATTAGACTTAACAATAGTATGCTTGCCACTTGAATGTCTCTAGCATACCTTTATTTAGCATAATGCGGGCAAATATTCACTGTCTTACAAGATAGCCTTTTCAGCAAAGATAAAAATCTTGCAACTTATCCAGGAAACATAGAGCTAAAATCTATCTCAAAAAGAGGGGGTTGTGAAAAACTCACTTTCCCTATCCGAGAGGGAAGAAGGCTG
>ML664152.1:4251459-4271286 GCA_007570785.1 Antilocapra americana
GGGGGCATCCTGACGGCTCCCGGCAGCTGTGATACATATACGCAATGGAATATTACTCAGCCATTAAAAAGAATACATCTGAATCAGTTCTACTGAGGTGGATGAAACTGGAGCCTGTTATACAGAGTGAAGTAAGCCAGAAAAAAAGAAAAAACACCAGTACAGTATACTAACACGTATATATGGAATTAGAAAGATGGTAACAATAACCCTGTATGTGAGACAGCAAAAGAGACATAGATGTATAGAACAGTCTTTTGGACTCTGTGGGAGAGGGAGAGGGTGGGATAGTTTGGGAGAATGGCATTGAAACATGTATATTATCATATACGAAACGAATCACCAGTTCAGGTTCAATACATGATACAGGCTGGTGCACAGGGATGACCCAGAGAGATGGGATGGGAATGGGGTTTCAGGATGGGGAACACATGTACACCCGTGGCAGATTCATGCCAATGTATGGCAAAACCAATACAGTATTGTAAAGTAATTAGCCTCCAATTAAAATAAATAATTAAAAAAATAAATCACACAGAAAGAATAAGGGATCAAACCCTCGTCTATTATGTCTCCTGCATTGACAGGTGGATTGTTAACCATTAATGCCACTGGGGAATCCCAAGAATTGCTGGAGGAGCCTTAAAAAATAGATCTCAGTGCCCAAGCTCAGCCCCAGACAGAATCCATCACATTCTCTGAGAAGGGACCCAGCCATCGCATTTTTAAAGCTTTGGGGACTTTAATGTGCAGCCATGTCTGAGAGCCAACACCCATGAGAGCCAACACAGGTTCTCATAGTGGGGCCTCATGCCAGCAGCATCAGCACCCGTGAGAACGTGCACTCCACTCCTGACCCACTGGATGTGAAACCTTGGGCTGAGGCCAGTGCCCTGCCCTTGGGCCAGCCTTCTGAATGACCCAGGTGCACATGGGAGGCCAAGAAGCAGCGTTCCAGAAGGAACTAGTCAGTTCGGGGCTAAGGGCATGGACGGTGGCTACCCCAAAACCGGATGGGACTCACGCAGGACACAGTAGAGGCCCAGCTGCTCATAGCCCGCGCAGCAGTCAGTCACATTCCTGGGCTCTGGAACCTCCACCGCCAGGTAGCGGGTCTGGTAGACAGTCTTGGGGCAGCGCCGCCAGGGGATCCAGCTGCCGCAGGGGACGCGAGTCAGGCGGGACATCTGCACAGCCTCCACGCTCTGCACGCTCCGGGTTACGCTGTAGTTGCACAGCCGGAAGCCCAGCAGAGAGAGGCCTTTTTCTACGAGGCGGGGAGGAGGATGGAGAAACAAGAGAAGACAACACCAGGATCAAACAATCTGAGGGGTCCTCTGCAAGTCCCCTGCCTCTGCAAGAGCCAGTGAAACAAAACCCCTGCACAGGGCAGACCCCTGGGGATCTGCCCACTGGCCTGTATCTGAGAAGGCAATGCAGGCATGTAGACTCGAGAGATAAAGCGTGACACCTGCGCTGAGCAAGCCTCCTCTGCAAGGCAGGAGATGCCTCCCAGCCTGACCCTTCCTCCCAGTCCTAGCGGTGCTGACTCTACACTGGAGGGAGGGATCCAGACGAACCAAGCATCTGGGGCTCATGTCCTGGGCTCTGCTGCGCGTCCTCAGACTCTCCGGGCCAGAGAGACTGCACACCTCTCCTCTCTACAGTAAGGGCTGTCACGTGCAACATGGACACACAGCAGTTCCCTTGATAAACACACCAGCCCAACATGTGCTGGGCACACTGGCAGTGACACCCGTTTTGGAATGAGATGGAAGATAAACACGTATGTCCAGCTCATGTGAGACGTGCACGGATGGTAAAGTGCAGTCTGATTGTTGCTATCGTCAGCAGGAGATGAGGGCACGGCACCTGCAGTGAAGCATCCAGGTAGGCTCATCCAGCCCTGAATGTCTTTCACTTGGAGCTTGGCTCCTGGGCACAGATACCCATGGCCTTTGTCAGCATCATTCCTTGGTTCTTGAGACCTTGAGGCACCTGCTCTCACCAGCTCCATGCCTCAGTGTCATGGACCAGCTCACTTGGGGTCCTGGGGTGTTCTGTCTGCCCAGGGAGCCTCTACTGCCGCGTGGAGCAGGGACCATTATTACGGGCTGAAGGATGGTGTCTGCTGTTCAGTTGCTCAGTCGTGTCCAACTCTTTGCGACCCCATGGATGGCAGCACACAGACTTCCCTGTCCTTCACTCTCTCCCAGAGTTTGCTCAGATTCACGCCCGTTGATTCGGTGAAGCTATCTAACCATCTTGTCCTTAATCGTCCCCTTCTCCTCCTGCCCTTGATCTTTCCCAGCATCAGGGTCTTTCCCAATGAGTCAGCTCTTCGCATCTAGGCTGAAGTGTGTCCCACCCCAAATTCACACACTGAAGTTCTAAGGCCCAGGACCTCAGAATGTGACCTTACTTGGAAGTAGGGTTTCTGCAGACATAACTGGTTGAGATGAGTTTATACTGGAGCAGAGTGGCCTCTGATGCAACATGACCAGCATCCTTATGAGAGGGGAAATGAACACAGAGACAGGAATGCACACAGGGAGATGAGAAGGGAGATGAAGGCAGAGATCAGGGTGATGCTCCTACAGGCCAAGGTCACTCAAATCACAAGCAGATCCAAACCCCTGGAAACTGGGGAGGCATGTGTCTGGGACAGACCCTCCCTCCCAGAGTCAGGAGGAATCCACCATGCCCACACCTTGATCTTGAACTTCTGGCCTCCAGACTGAGAGGAAATAAATCTCAAATGTTAAGTCCCCCAGGAATCCCTGGTGGCTCAGTGGTAAAGAATCCGCCTGCAATGCAGGAGACCCGGGCTCGATCCCTGGGTCAGGAAGATTTCCTGGAGAAGGAAATGGCAACCCATTCCAGTAGTCTTATCTGGAGAATCACAGGGATGGAAGAGCTTGGCATGCTGCAGCCCTTGGGGTCGCAAAGTGTCAGACACAACTCAGCAACCAAACCACCACCACCAAGCCCCACGGTCTATGGTGCTTTGCCAAGGCAGACCCTGGGGTTGACAGGGACCATGGGGTGCCCTCCACATTTGAGGCTAGTGTGGGCCTTGCATTCATGGGCTGTCAGTGAAGGATGAATGAATGTCTTGAATATATCTTAGGTTTTCATATACTCAACCTCATATAGAGCTCTAAGCTCAGAGACTGTGCATCCACTGAATAAGGGCTCTATGTTATAGTGTAAACCTACAGGGAGAAGCTGAATTTCTGGGGATGATGTCCTTTCTGAGCATCAGAAATCAGAGAGGACATCAGAAATCACCTTCAAACCCATGCCAGGACAACACCCCTGGAGACTCCCACCTTTGTCCTCCTGGGTGCTCAAGTGCACACATGCTAGGTCACTTCAGTTGTGTCCGACTCTTTGTGACCCCATGGACTGTAGCCTGCCAGCTCCTCTCTCCGTGGGATTCTCCAGGCAAGAATACTGGAGTGGGTTGCCATGCCTTCCTCCAGAGGATCTTCCTGATCCAAGGGTTGAACCCACGTGTCTTATATCTCCAGCATTGGCAAGGAGGCTCTTTACCATTAGTGCCACCTGGGAAGCTCCTGGGTACCCACAAGCATGCAGAAAGCGAGAATTGGGGGGTTGGTGACCCCCAGAAGAAATGAGGCCAAGCCAGCCCTCACTCCCAGGCAGGGGGGAGAGCCTTCAGCCTTCCTCTGGACGGTCAGGTGCTGAATTCCACCGCCCCAGAGCAAGTCTACTCCCAAGCCACATGGTGCCCTCCTGGGGGATGGCCAGGCCTCTGGGGGTGGGCACAACCTGCATCCACCAAAGAGTGGGTCCCAGGGAGCCTTGTGGGGGGGACCAGGAGGCCCCTGGCTGGGTGGAGTGAGGCAGGAGCAGGCAGCTTCCAAGGCCAGAGCTTAGAGGTGATGGGGACAAGGGCTGGAGAAGATGGTGCAGTGAGCAGGGTCACCGTGGAGCAATGGGATGAACAGGACAAGGCTTCCTGTGCAGAGAAGTTGGTGAGGCCAACTTAGACCTTGTTTTTCATCTGAACTAAGACAGATGCAACCACTGAGGAAGATTACTCCTCTGCCTCCAGAAAGCCTCTGAGCCTGATCATGACAAGGTCCCAGCTGACCCTCAGCAGAGCCCTCTTGCACACAGGCATGTGTACACACACAGATACACACATGCACATAGATACAAACACACACACAGACACAACACAGAGACACAACATACGGAGACACATACCCACAGACACACCACACACACAGACACACGTGTGCACACAAACACACACAGAGACACAGGCACACATACAGACACAAACAAACACACAACATACACACACAATCTACACTTGCCTCTCCTTATTTTGCTTTTTACATTCTGTTGGAGGCCACCAAGTCCTCCCCAGGCCTGGCTTCTTGCCAGAGCCCACCACAGAAACCACTGGGCATATTTTGCTCTTCAACAAATCCTTTCAGGAGCACAGGAGGTGGGGTTCCCGGGTTCTGGAGCACTCACACCAGCTCCACTAATACCAGCCGTGTGGTTCTGACCTCATTTCGTGTTCTCTCAAAGCCCTGGTCTTGTCTTTTGTAAAATCATAGCGGAGCCTGGGATTGTAGGAGGATTAAATGGCATCACGGCCATTGCCTCAGTATGTGGAACCTGGGAGCAGACAGACCTGCAGCCCTGATGGATCACTGAGCTGCCACTGCCCAAGTCCTGGAGTGCACGGAACGCCCCCTGAGATCTCCTCTGGCTTCCCGACATTCCCATCGCCCCTCCACTGATCTGACTGATATGCATATCAGTCATTCCAGAGGAAGTACCAAGTTTTCTTACAAAATCACAGTTCATAAAAAAGAAATAACAAAATTCTGCCTGTTTGTGAAGAAATTCTAAGCCAGTTCGAAACTGAAACAGAGTAGGAGCAGAATGGCTCTGTCTGAATTCTGACAGGATAAGATGGATGTGTAGGAGAAAATGACTTAAAAGCTTTGCAGTTTCAGAGCTCTGAAATCTGGGGCTTGAGAATCCCAGTGTGCTCTTGGCAGCTGACACGTGTCTCTCAAAAGCCCTGGATATGTTCTTGACCCTTCACATCCCCCTGGGCCATGAGCACCCTCATTTAATGTCAAGGAAATGGGGTTGGCAGAGCTCCAGGTAAGCGGGAAGACCCACATCCTGAACCCCTCTCCCTGGTAGGGGAAAGGAGGTCAGAGTCAGGGTCTAGGGCAAGGTCATCCTGGTGGAAATCTTGCCCTTGGCCAGCTGTGTGGCCCTTTGTGAGTCCCTGGCCACTCTGTGTCTCCCTCTCCTTTTCTGTAAATTGAAGACTAATGATCCAATGCTCCAGAGACTTCGATTCTCAGTCTCCAGGCAAGTGCTACTCTCAGCAGGCCTATAGCATCTGTACCACTGGCAGAAATGCAGAGTTCTGGGACCCACCCCAGACCCAATGACTTAGAACCTGCCCTTGAACCCCACTGACCCCCAGCTGATTCTGAATCATACCCATCACCTCTTTTGTGGTGACAGAAAGTTTGCCCGAAAAGGAGCAAACCCTGCCTCTCCCAGCAGGTGCATCTCTGCCTGCCTCACTGTCAGCAGGGCTGTCGTCCTCAGGAGACCCTCTCCTGGGAGTCCTCGCCCCTCCAGCCTCGCCCACACGGAGCCCAGACCCCTCACCTGTGAAGCTGCTGGCCTGGCTCGGATTCACGATGATGACCAAGGCCAGCAGGGCCAGCCCAAGGCTCCTGAGCATGGCTGGGCGGTGGTGGTGACTCCGGGTCTCTCCTGAGTGGCAGCACAAAGGGGCCTAGGCTGCCTGGACCCAGAGAGAGGGCCCGTCTCTCCCCTGCACCACTGACTGTGGCAGCGGCTTCAGACAGTGTGCTTGCCGGGAGCAGTCCCTTATGCCTGTTCATCAGCACCAGCCACCACCGTGGCTGTGTCCCCCGGGGCACCAGTGTGTCACGGCCCATCCTCCATCCAGGCAGATGGCATCTCTCAGGAAAGGTGAGTACCCACCTGCCAGACTACATCGCTGGGTCCCATCTCGTTGTTACGCAGAAAACACATTTCAGACCCGAATCTGACTCCCTCCATCAAGTCCAAAGTATTCTCTTACCTTATCTTCGCAAACTGGCAGGAGAAAACAGCAGCAAATCAAAGTGGTACATCAGATTCAGAGAGCATCCTTCGCACAATTGGACAAATAGATCAAAAGCCATAAACCTACCCCTGTGACCCAGTGATCCCTACCTGAGGCTGGGTCTGAGGGCTGTGAAGCTGCCGTCTCAGAGCTGTTCATCACTCACCAAAAGTTAAAGCCACAGGGCATGGAAGTGAGCCTTCGGGAAGAAGGAGGGTAGTAAGTTAGTGCAGAGTATGTGAATGTAACATTGCCCAGACATGCACCCCAGGAGGATGCTTAGCAGCGTGGAAACAGCTTCTTATCTTGTGACTTCAAGGCAGAGCCTCAAACAGTTCTGTCTCCAAAAAACATAATAACTCCATGGTTCTATTAAAGTGGGTCCAGCCAAGGAAAGGCCAGAGGAATAAAACATAGTAAGGATGAACTAATGCTTTCAAACTGTGGCTGGAGAAGACTCTTGAGAGTCCCCTGGACTGTAAGGAGATCAAACCAGTCAATCCTAAAGGAATTCAACCCCAAATATTCATTGGAAGGACTGATGCTGAAGCTGAAGCTCCAATACTTTGACCACCTGATGCAGAGAGCTGACTCACTGGAAAATACCCTGGTGCTAGGAAAGAATGAGGGCCGGAAGAGAAGGGGGCAACAGAGAAAGAGATGGTTGGATGGCATCATCAACTTAATGGACATGAGTTTAAGCAAACTCTGGGAGATAATGAAGGACAGGGAAGTCTGGTGTGCTGCCGTTCGTGGGGTCACAAAGAGTCAGACATGACTGAGAGGCTGAACAACAGCAAACGATGACAGAATGATAGCTGATTTATGTTTTATTTCAGTAGCCATAATGTGTTGTGTGAACTGAATTTGTAGATTTCATATTGAGTACTTCCTAGCCAATGCCATCTTCTTATTCCTCACGCATCTTTCATTGCGTGGTACAATTTTTAATATTAAACTAGGAACCATTGTGAACATTAGACAAAGATATCATTGGTTCTACTGAGAAAACTTTCAAATAGGATAATAGAGATCCAGCTCAGCTCCACGGTTCAGATGTGTAATTCCCTCGTGCTCAGCATACAAAACAGTTCTGCCAGGAGGGACCTTCTGGCCTAACTTCCAAAGAACATGACTACATCTTTAATTCTCCAGAGGTTAACCCCTGAGATGATTAACTGTTCGTTTGTATGGTTAATGACTAGATCACAGATGCCAGGACAAGAAAGAAACAAAAAAAGGAGCTGGAAATAATCGTGTAGTTAAGGGGCTCAGAGCAAGTCTCCTGGGAGCCAGTACCCTTTATAGGAAAACAGTACTCCAGGATTGACTCACAAATCCTGCTGCTCTAACGGAGGTTTAAAAAAAGTGTCAATAAGAAAAGAAAGCACACTAAAGTTGTAATAGAACATTCAAGAGAATAAAGTTCAGTTAGCACTAACAGAATAAATGTGTGTATGTGTATTAGTCGCTCAGTCATGCCCGACTCTTTGCAACCCCATGGACTGCCAGGGTCCTCTCTCCATGGAATTTTCCAAGCAAGAATTCTGGAATGGGTTGCCATTCCCTTCTCCAGGGGGTCTTCCTGACCCAGGGATTGAACCCAGATCTTCAGAGTTGCAAGCAGATTCTTTACCAGCTAAGCCACCAATAGGAAAAGTATTATAATGAAGCTAAATATGAACATTTAAAATATGAGTTGAATCTGTGTTCTAGTATTCTATCACCTCTTAGAACTTTTTGCTGCTATCAGATATGAGCACTTATCTAAAAGATGAGGTGGAATCAAAGATAATCTTGTATTTTGAAATTGGAAATTGGCCTTGGGCACAACTTTTTCTCATCTTCAGAACCACCCTATGAAGTAGGTCCCTTACCTTCCTTGTACAAATAAAGAGACTGAGGGTCCAAGAGGCCCTTGGCAAGTGGGATTCAGTTCTGAAGCCCACATTCTTCACACTCCACCCCTGTCTGGACACAGTTCTTCCAGGAGAGAACCCAGCCTCAGATTCAAGAGAGGGGAGCAAAATCAAGACATTTTGTCCACCGAGCACTTTCTGCTAACTAGAAATTGTCTATGAAATATTGTCACAATATGCTTTCTCTTCATATCAAAACTATAGGATTAAAAATCCCCTCAATCCTGGCACCTGCTCTAGCTCTTTCCTCTCTCACCCTGCATTTGCATCCTCAGGGTACAGGCAGGGTAAGCATGTAGGCTGTGTGTTTCTGGCTCATCCACAACAAGGTGTTTCCCTCCAGCGTGTTTTTCTGCCTGATGCCACAGGGATTTCCCACATTTGACTTTCCCCTGTAAACATGTTGAGGAGAAAAACCATGCCCTGTAACCAGCATGCGAGGGATGGCCCTCCAGGATGTTGCATCTGGGTGCATCTGGCCACCGATTCAACCAGCAAAGGGCCCACGGGTGCCCCTCCTGGAGTACAAGGTCCAGGATCCTGCTGATGCCATGTCCAAGAACTGGGGACTGGAGGAGGCCAGCAGGGTGGGTGCAGGCTGGATCCAAGGACCTGCACACACTCTCGTTCACACTCACACACTCACACCACAGGTATACACACATGTAGGCACGTTCACACAGTCACCTGTGACACACACACACACTCATTCTCACACATGCAGGCTCACTCACACATGTCCACATTCACAGCCGTGTGTGTGTGTGTGTGTGAGCAAACATGCATGCTGGCACACACATGCGTATGTGTGCAGTCTCACAATGCTTGCAAGCACACTGCACAAGCATGCTTACACACTCACAAGCTCATATGTGTGCCTGTATGTGCAGGCACACACCCTTGCACTCTCTCACACACATACAAACACACAGGATGAGGGTGAGCTCCCCAACCCTGAAACACACATCTACAAGGACGGAGTTATGCCTGTGCCATCAGTGATGGAGCCTGGGCTGAGCCATCTGGAGGAGGAGGGGTTGAGTTAGGCGACCTCCAGAGGGCCTTTCTTGTCTCCAGTTCTGAGTTCTGTGGTCCTAAGAGTGAGGTTCAGCTGACTCCACTACAGAATCACACCTGCTGTTACCCTGCAGGCCAGAATGCATAGGTGCCCAGTGTCAACCTGGGATGCGGCATCTTATGCGCACGAGTGTGCAGGGCCATTACGGGCTCCAGATGTCATCTGGGGCGGGGAGGGCATGGGCAGCTTTGCTCACAGCCTCCTTTCTAGAATCCTGCTCCACACGCCGCCCAGGGGACCACTGTCTACCAGGAAGGGCGGGCAGGTGGGGCTATGGGGTGCCAGGTGCTTTCCTGCCCTATCTGGCCCAGGTAAGGGCAGGATGCACAGAAGAGGCGTAGGTGGCAGAGGTGGGGACCCAGGGTGAGAACTGCATGTGGAAACTGGGGACGGGATGGGGTCTGGAGACAGCTCTGCTTGTTGTCCATTGGTGAGGTTGGTGCTGGAGATGGAGAGGTGCCCTCATCTCTAAAGGGTCATTTCCAGGGACACTAGCCATGATGGATGAAGTCCTGAATGGACAAAGTCCACTGGACACTAGTCCATGATGGACAAAGAGGAGCTTCATCAAGATGGGAAAACGTTGATTTCAAAGACCGTCTAGGAACCTGGCTCAGCACCTGACCCATGCCAGGCCACTCTCTGCCACTGCAGTCACTTAGAGCCATGTTTCCTGGGGCACAGTGAGGACCCCCACATCAGAATCATGCAGAGGGGCTTGTTGGAAGTGCAGGCGCCACCAGCCTCACCCCAAACTTCTCAGGCTGATCAGGGGCCCCAGGGGCCCAAGTCCCTCACGAGCACACAGAAGCTTGAACACACACACCAAACCCTTGCAAGTCCCTGAGGACACAGCCCTGTGTGGAGCAGCCCCTCCCATGGTGAGTGCGTCTGCTGGGAAATCCCTCTCAACTGGCATCAAAGCTGACCTCCACTCTGCAGCCACCACTCATGGGGGTTCTGGTCCTCCCTGCAACCAGACGGCCAAACCACGTCAGCCTGCCCCACGCTGGCTGACATCTCCTCTGGAGGGTTCTCAGAGCATCCTCATTTTTAGTGTGGCTGCTCCCATGGCCCCTCCCCACACACTCATCTCTCCTCCACCATAAACACATACAGACACATGGAGAGACACACACACAGAGACACACAGACACACACAGAGAGACACAGAGAGACACAAACACACAGACACACAGAGACACATAGACACACACACAGAGACACACAGACACACAGGGAGACACACAGACACACAAACACAGAGACACAGAGATACACACAGACACACACACACACAAACACACAGTCACACACACAGACACATGGACACACACACAGACTCACATAGACACGCACAGACACACACATACACAGAGACACACACAGACTCACACAGATACACAGAGACACACACACAGACACACACAGACACATAGAGAGAGACACACACACAGACACAAAGACACACAGAGACAGACACACAGAAGGGCCCAGAAATGGGGAGGTGAGGAGCAGCAGAAGGGTGGCCTGGGGAGCAGGGGGCCCATGCTCCAGACATGCTCTGCTCTAGCTGTCTGCCTCTGCGTGGACGTCCGACTCTACCTGTGGCACCTGGAGACAACACCGCCTGCTCTGGGGGAAGCTGTCTCTGGGGCAGAGGGAAGGGGAAGCCAGTGGTAGGTGGGGTGACACTCCTGGTGGCTGCCTCACTGCCCCTCCCCCCGGCCAGAGGGCCCACCCAGGGTGTCATGCTGGAGGTTTCCACTCCTGCCTGCCCTAAGGATGGGGTGACAAACCATCCCGGTTTGCCAAGTCTGAGGCATTTCTCAGGATGTGGGACTTTCACTACAAACCCCAGGAAAGTCCCATGAAAACCAGGATGAGTTTGTCAACTACTGGGAATCTTGTTAAGAAACACCAGTTCCCTCTCCCCATCCTCAGCCCAGGAAACGGCTTAGAACCTCTCGGGGAGGAGCAGTTACTTCTTTTTCTTTTTTAAAACATTTTATTTCATATTGGAGTATAGCCAATTAACAATGTTGTGGACAGCAAAGGGACTCAGCCATATATATACATATGTCCATTCACCCCGAAACTCCCCTCCCATCCCGGCTCCCACATAACTTTGAGCAGAGTTCCCTGTGCTGTGCAGTGGGACATCATTGATTAAGGACCCTCTTCCTTTAAGGCATATTGAGGGGGGTGGTTGAGGGAGACAGCAAGGTGGACAACCCCTTGTCCAGTCCAGGGCAATTTACCAACAAAGAAACAGAAGTGAGATGCCCTTGGACGAGGTGCCCTCGCGTCCCCGCTGAACAGCAGCCCTCCCAAAGGATATGTCCAAAGGATATGTCCTAACTCCTGGTCTCTGTGAACGTGCCTTTATCTGGAAATAGAGTCTTGCATATGTAACCAAGACAGAGACAGGAGTGATGCGTCCACAGCTGAGAGACACCTCGGGTTGTTGGCCACACCAGCAACTAGATGAGGCGAGGAAGGAGCCTTGAGAAGGAACCACACTGCTGACGCCTTGGTTTCAGACTTCTGGCCTCCAGGATTGTCGGAAATTGAAGGTCATTTGTTTCAGGGGGCCCTGCCTGTCTGTGTTACAGTCACCCCCAGGACACTCACGCACCCTGCTGGTCAGAGGTGTAGTCTCAGCCATCTTTCGTCGGGCCCCCAACTGGGGGTGGTGCCCTTCCTACCACCCCCGACCTCTGCCCACCTCCCCTCTTCTCCACTCCACAAATCAGCCCCACTTCCAGCAGAGTTTATTCGCAGTGAGCAGTGAGAAACATTTGAAGATGGTGGGATCTGGAGGCGACTTGTATATTCATCCTTTCAGGAAGTGTAGGCATCAACCTAAAATACCATGGCTGGGTTCCTTGGCTTCCAGGGGTGGGGGGCTTTCTGCAGACTGCAGAGCCGGGAGAAGGCCTTCGGGAGGTGTCTCCAGAGATGACTGAGAAGTCACCACCCTGGGTATTTCCCATTCACCGCCCAGCCCACGGCCCCGCACTGCCAGCCATGCCCAGGAAGGTCCCTCCCTTTGATTGAACGGGTCTATAACACCTTCGTCCCACTAGGAAAGCACCTTTTCCATCCTCTAGTGGAGGGAGGTGTGTTTGGGGTTTGGCTGTGTCGTCTCAGCCATGTCTGGGGGATTCCCCTGCAGAGGCGACTCACCAGTGGCCCAGCCTCAGTTGTTCACACTTGGCATTGGTCCTCCCTGGCTTATCTGCAAACCTTTGCTCACTCTCAGAGATTCTCTCACCTTGTTTGTTTCCCATACTGCCCACAGTGAAGGACAGGGAAGGCAGTTTTCAGTGAGTGCTCTTTTGTCCTAAGCCGTTATCCCTCTGTATAATCCTGGGGGTCAACACTGGTGCCTTAGCACAGCCAGGGGTGGTGCCAGAACACCCAGCACCCAGCACTGGGCATCCAGGGCCCCAATCCAGACCCCAGCTCTGCCTCTGTGCCTGTCATGGCTTCAACCACTAGTACCTGGCAGCATTCCTTGTGTGCTTCACAAGAAAATAGATTTGTGTTGAAAAAACTGGCAAGTACATTGTGGACTGAATGTTTATCTCCTCAAAATTCGTAGGTGGAATCTTTCATCCCATTGTGGCTATATTTGGAGTAAGGGATTAATTAAGGCTCGTTGTTATTGTTCACTCACGTAAGTCATGTCCAATTCTTTGCAACCCCATGGACTGCAGTACGCCAGGCTTCCCTGTCCTTCACTATCTCCCAGACATTACTCAAACTCATGTCCATTGGGTCATTGATGCCATCCAACCATCTCATCCTCTGTCATCCCCTTCTCCTGCCCTCAATCCTTCCCAGCATCAGGATCATTTCCAATGAGTCAGCTCTTTGCATCAGGTGGCCAAAGTATTAGAGCTTTAACTTCAGCATCAATCCTTCCAGTGAATATTCAGGGTTGATTTCCTTTAGGAGTGACTGGTTTGATCTCCTTGCAGTCCAAGAGACTCTCAAGAGTCTTCTCCAGGACTGCAGTTCAAAAGCATCAATTCCTTAGCACTCAGCCTTCTTTTGGTCCAACTCTCACATCTGTACATTACTCTGACTATATGGTCCATAGCTTTAAATATTACAACCTTTGTCAGCAAAGTGGTGTCTCTGCTTTTTAATATGCTGTGAAAACTTAGCAGTGGCCACAGGTCAGTTTTCATTCCAATTCCTAAGAAAGGCAATGCCAAAGAACGCTCAAACTACCGCACAATTGCACTCATCTCACACGCTAGCAAAGTAATGCTCAAAATTCTCCAAGCCAGGCTTCAGCAATACATGAACCATGAACTTCCAGATGTTCCAGCTGGTTTTAGAAAAGGCAGAGGAACCAGAGATCAAATCACCAGCATCTGCTGGATCATAGAAAAAGCAAGAGAGTTCCAGAAAAACATCTATTTATGCTTTATTGACTATGGCAAAGCCTTTGACTGTGTGGATCACAATTAACTGTGGAAAATTCTGAAAGAGATGGGAATACCAGACCATCTGACCTGTCTCTTGAGAAACCTGTATGCAGGTCAGGAAGCAAGAGTTAGAACTGGACATGGAACAACAGACTGGTTCCAAATAGGAAAAGGAGTATGTCAAGACTGTATATTGTCACCCTGCTCATGTAACCTATTTGCAGAGTACATCATGAGAAACGCTGGGCTGGAGGAAGCACAGGCTAGAATCAAGATTGCCGGGAGAAATACCAGTAACCTCAGATATGCAGATGGCACCACCCTCATGGCAGAAAGTGAAGAAGAACTAAAGAGCCTCTTGATGAAAGTGAAAGAGGAGAGTGAAAAAATTGGCTTAAAGCTCAACATTCAGAAAACAAAGATCATGGCATCTGGTCCCACCACTTCATGATAAATAGATGGAGAAACAGTGGAAATACTGAGAGACTTTATTTTGGAGGGATCCAAAATCAATGAAGATGATGACTGCAGCCATGAAATTAAAAGATGCTTACTCCTTGGAAGAAAAGTTACAGCCAACCTAGACAGCATATTAAAAAGCAGAGACATTACTCTGCCAACAAAGGTCTGTCTAGTCAAGGCTATAG
The DNA here is from genome assembly GCA_007570785.1 of Antilocapra americana. Classification (NCBI taxonomy): domain Eukaryota; kingdom Metazoa; phylum Chordata; class Mammalia; order Artiodactyla; family Antilocapridae; genus Antilocapra; species Antilocapra americana. The sequence continues at coordinate 4,265,694 of ML664152.1, forward strand.
TCTTCCCAGTGGTCATGTATGGATGTGAGTGTTGGACTATAAGAAAGCTGAGCACTGAAGAATTGATGCTTTTGAACTGTGGTGTTGGAGAAGACTCTTGAGAGTCCCTTGAACTACAAGGAGATCCAACCAGTCCATCCTAAAGGAGATCAGTCCTGGTGTTCATTGGAAGGACTGATGTTGAAGCTGAAATTCCAATACTTTGGCCACCTGATGCGAAGAGCTGACTCATTGGAAAAGATCCTGATCCTGGGAAAGTTTGAAGGTGAAAGAAGGGGATGACAAAGGATGAGATGGTTGAATGGCATCACTGACTCAATGGACATGAGTTTGAGTAAATGCCAGGAGTTGGTGATGAACAGGGAGGCCTGGCATGCTGCAGTTCTTGGGGTCACAAAGAGTCGGACACGACCGAGCAACTGAAATGAACTGAGGTTTGTCATAGCTTTTCTTCCACAAATGAGGTCAAAAGAATGGGGCCTGATCTGGTAGGATTCGTGCCCTTATCAGAGGAAATTCCAGAACCCTCTCCCCCCCCCCCCCGCCTCAGCCACATAAGGACACATCTGAAGGATGTGAGAAGGAACCTATTTGAAAGCTAAGAAGAGTCCTCACCAGCAAGGTCCACTACCCTGTTGGACCTTGATGGTGGATGTCCAGCCTCCAGAACTGTGAGAAAGTGGATGTGTGTTATTGGAGTCACACAGTCTGTGGCCCCTGCTGACCAAGTGCTAGCAGCGGTGTTGATGACAGTGATCACTCAGCACTGTGGATCTTGCTGGTTTTCTGAGATTGGGTCAGAGATAAGTCCCATGCCTCCTGGTGGAGGAGAAAGTTCCCAAGATCACAGCCTGAGCTGGGCTCTTGAGGCACCCTGGGTGGGATTTTGCCTGCAAACAAGTGGAAACAGGAGGGCACAGAAGGTGCTGCCTGGTCTCTGAGGGAACAAGGGGGTTCACATCACAGCCTAGAGCGCTCTCATTTCCAAGGTGACAGGAGAAGCTTCTGGGGACGGATGGATGTGGGCCAGAGCCCAGGAGAACACGCCTTCTCTGTTCCTGCTCCATGGGCACTTCCAGCCCTGATGGCTTCATTCTGAAACAGCTCTGAGGAGGGGCAGGAAACAGGAAATGAGAAAGGAGGAGGGAAAAAGGAAACCTTGACACAGAGGATTCAAGTCAGAAGGAATCAAAGATACAAGAAAGGAGAAGAGAGAGAGCTCGCTAGCATGCATCAGACTCCTCTGAGATGTCCAACCTTTTCATTCATAACATGTTTGCAGTCAGCTCCCCATCTGTCTGTTTATTCATCCCATAGACATCCCTGAATGCATTCTGGGGCTATCTGGGAACTCAACAGTCTGGGCTGCTGTGGGTTAGATCATATCCCCCTCCCCAAAAGATATATTCTAGCCATACCCCCAGTACATGGGAAATAAGGTCTCTGAAGCTGTAATTTAGTTACAGTGAGGTTGTCTTGGCCTAGAGTGGCCAATGAGCTTGTTTTCCTCCCAGGAGGGAAGTTTAGATACAGACTCACAGAAGCCGGGAGATGTCAGAGCCACAGGTGGAGGCAGCTGCCAGTCAAAGGGTGCTGAGGACTGCCTGCCACCACCAAGGGGGCACAGCCCTGCCAACACCTCAAGTTTGGACTTCTGACTCTGTGCTATGAAAGAAAAAATTTCTATTGTTTTTAAGACTCCTAGTTTGTGGTGCTTTGTTATGGTGGCCCTAGAAATCTATTATAGAGAGGACTTTGTTGTTGTTGCTTAGTCCCTAAGTCATGTTTGGCTCTTTGCAACCCCATGGATTGTAGCCTACCTGGCTCCTCTGTCCATAGGATTTTCCAGGCAAGAATACTGGAGTGGGTTGCCATTTCCTTCTCCAAGGGTTCTTCCCAACCCAGGGATCAAACCCACATCTCACGTCCCCTGCGTTGGCAGGTGGGTTCTTTACCACTGCGCCACCAGGGAAGCTAGAGAAGACCAAAACTGAAGTGAACATTTCACAACTATTTATGCCCTAGGGTGAAAGCTGGAGCTGGAGGGGGTTGGCACTGGCTGCAAAGGCCCTGGGCTGGGAGCTCAGCTCCTCCAAGGAACTACTGAAGGGGAGGCCCCGAGGCTCAGAGAGGCCAGACATGGCCCCAGCCCTCATGAGATGACATCCTTCCAGCAACAGCTGAGAACAGCATGACCTCTGAGAGCTGAGCCTCTCTTGAAGTGGGCACTGAGGCAGAGAGCCAGGGAATGCATCACTGGGTCGCCTCCACCCGGGAGCAAGGTGCCAACCTCCACGAGGTGTGTGATGTGGCCTCCAGGTCACTCAGGGCCGAGTCACAGGAGGTCGGGGTCAGTTTCAGCAGGAGGTATGTGGGTCAGATAATGAGGGCTGTTAAGCCCTGGAATGCAGTGTCCAGAGAACTGTGACGAGGAAAAGCTGGTGCTATTGAGCCTGCTGAGGCTGCTGGGGCTCCCCCAGGGCACCCCATCCACCCCACCAGGTCACACCCAGGAGCCCTACCTCCAAGCCTCCAGCCTCCACATCTGAGATTACAGCGCAGGGCAAGGCTCCCTTCCCAAGGGGGCGACTTCAGCTGGGGGCGAATAGGAGCTCAGCTCCAGGGAGCCAGATACAGGGCGGGAGGGGCCCACTGGCCACCAAGCAGAAGAGGATGAGGAGCCTGCCCTGGACCTTTGGCGTCAAGGACTCCTTTGCCCTGTCCTCCTGGCTTTCTGAGAAACCTTGGAAGACACCTGGACACAGCCTTGTCTGCAGACAGGGACAGTGCACCTCCTCGTGGGCAGTCTGATGAGCTGGAGACCCTTGCATGTGACCATTGCTTCGTCAAGGGTGGCATCCCGGCTCCTCCCTCGAGAAGACAGAGAGCAAGAGTGACCATGAGATGACCTTGCGCAGGAAAAGGCTGGGCACTGTCACCTACGGTCATGGCCATTTGTGGGGCCCACTGGACGTGTGGACTCCTCGCCACTGGTGGTCAGGGACAGACAGGCAGGCGGTGAGGCACCCCATGGAAGCCGGCGGTGCTGTGGGAGCTGCTCTCACTCATGGGGTGGGGATGAGAGGCACTCAGCCAGGGCCATGTCAGTTGTGAGCCGACCCACAGCATGGATCATGGGTACATAGATACCACAGACAGTGAACCAGGGCAGGGGAGAGCTGGCCAGCTTCAGGGAGATCCACTGGGGTGGCAGAGCTGGCCATGGGCCACAAACTCCTGATCCCAGAAGGACAGTGCTTAAGGTCGTCCCAAGACCAGGAGGGCCCCTGAACAGACCACAGCACCAGGGCACAGACAGAGACAAAGCTGAGCAGGAGGAAATGGTCCAAGGTCCAAGTCAGCCTAGGATCGGAGGCCAAGGGCAGGCATCACAGTTAGAGCTCCGCCTAAGGGTCCAATGCTCAGGAAGGACCCCAGGCCCATCAGATCAGGGTTGGCCCAACAAGGAAATAAATATGGGTCTGATCAGCAGCTGCTCAAATACTAATTCCTCCCTTCAACCTCCAGTCCTTGCCCTCTCCCATCTCTTTTTCTTCTGATGTTTTTGACCCTTTGACCCCTTGTATCCATGGCAATAAATGTGTCTTCCCTTGATGGATGATGGGCAACCCAACATCATGGCTAAGACCACCTCCTCCTGGTAGCTAGTCCAGTGCCTGGCATACAGGAGGTGCTCAATAAGTGCTTATTACATGAATGGCTTTGGGTTGGCCCACATGTACATTGGAGGATCACCAAGATGAGCACATGGAGGAGAAGTCCCCATGGCTGGCTTCCCTCACCCTCTGCCCTGAGGGCACCTTGTTTTGGGGTAAACACACCCTAACAGAACCACAGATTTGTAACCAAGACCACGCTGGTGTTCAGACCTTCAGGAAAATGCTTCCTTCTTGTGATCAGGGCTCAGACTGGTTGGGCCTCCTTTCCCTTTGGAGACTGAAAATGGGGAAATGTAATTTTTGCCAGCTTTCTTCATCTACATCCTGAAGAAGGTATCCAAGAGTGAGATGAAGATATTCCCAGGAGAGAAACTGATGCCCAATAGTGCATGTGGTCTTGGAAATACATCTAAATTTCATATTAATGGTTGTTGTTCAGTCACTAACTTGTGTCCAACTCCTTGAGACCCCTATGGACTGTAGCATGCGAGGCTTCTTCGTCTTCCACTATCTCTCAGAGTTTGCTCAAACTCATGTCCATTGAGTCAGTGATGCTATCTAACTAACTCATTCTCTATCTGCCCTTTCTGCTTTTGCCTTCAGTCTTTCTCAGCATCAAGGTCTTTTCCAGTGAGTTGCCTCTTTGCATCCAGTGGCCAAACTATTGGAGCTTTATCATCAGCATCAGTCCCTCCAATGAATATTCAGGGTTAATTTCCTTTAGGGTTGACTGGTTTGATCTCTTTACAGTCCAAGGTGTTAAGTCCAAACTCCGGGTCCCAAGCCCCTGAAGAGACCAAGTCCACACAGCAATGCAAAAGCATAAAGGGGTTTATTGCTAGCCGGGCTAGGGCGCAAGTCTCATCCACGCAGTGGAATCTGACAAGAGCCCCGCACTCCAGATCACCATTGCTTTTATACAGGCAGTTCTTTGTTACAGCATTGGTATAGCTGGCAGTCAATGTTTGGTCAGTTTAAATTGTGCATCTGCCCTGGATGGTCTATCTCTTGGTGCACGCGGGACTTTCCTGGCTTGTGGGGGGAGGTATGAGGTGAGGGTGGGGGAGGTCGCTGGAACTAGGACAGGCTGTATATCACAGCAGCCTGTCACAGAGTAAGGTACGGGGAGGTGTGAGGATGGGGCAGGTCTCCGCAGCTAGGGCCTGCTGTATCTCCCAGCAGCCTGTCACGGAAGCTGTTTTGTTTACACACCACAAAGGGACTCTCAGGAGTCTTCTCTAGCACCACAATTCCAAGGCATCAATCCTTTTTCTCAACCTTCTTTATGGTCCAACTCTCAGATCCATACATGACTACTGGAAAAACCATAGCTTTTACTATATGGACCATCATCGGCAAAGTAATGTCTCTGCTTTTTAACATGCTGTCTAGATTTGTCATAGCTTTTCTTCTAAGGAGCAAGCATCCTTTAATTTCATGGTCGCAATCACCATCTGCAGTGATTTTGGAGCCCAAGAAAATTAAGTCTGTCACTGCTTCTACTTTTTCCCTATTCTATTTGTCATGAAGTAATGGGACTGGACGCCATGATCTTAGCTTTTTGAATGTTGAGTTTCAAGCCAGCTTTTTCACTCTCTTCTTTCACCCTCATCAAGAGGCTCTTTAGTTCCTCTTTGCTTTCTGCCACCAGACTGGTACCATCTGCACATCTGAGGTTGTTGCTATTCCTCCTGGCAATCTTGATCCCAGCTTGGGAGTCATCCACCCCAGCATTTCGCGTAATGTTCTCTACATGGAAGTTAAATAAGCAGGGTGACAATCCAGGTACCTCTAAACAGGACCACATTATGAATCACTGACTAAAAAAAAGACTCAAAAAGAATATCACACCATAGGACAAGTGCTGGGAGCCGTCAGGATGCCCCCTCACTCGGATGACAAAGTCACGAGAC
>ML664152.1:4271686-4291773 GCA_007570785.1 Antilocapra americana
CAGCCTTCTTCCCTCTCGGATAGGGAAAGTGAGTTTTTCACAACCCCTTCTTTTTGAGATAGATTCTAGCCTTATGTTTCCTGGACAAGTTGCAAGATTTTTATCTTTGCTGAAAAGGCTATCTTGTAAGACAGTGAATATCTGCCCACATTATGCTAAATAAAGGTATGCTAGAGACATTCAAATGGTAAACATACTATTGTTAAGTCTAATTATGCAGAAATCCGACCTTTTGTAAGGAAAATGAGCTTAATGTAAAAGTTGTTGATGGTAAGCAGAAAACAAAAGTTTGCATAAAATAGTTGTGATGTAATGGGGATGTTCTTTGGCTATAAAACTGTAAGCTAACAGAAATAAAGTGAGAGACTTCTCCACCACCTTTTGGAGAGACTTCTCCATCACCTTACAAAACTAACAGCAATAAAGAGAGACTGCTTCATCACCACACATCGACTCAGCTCAGTTCTTCTGCCGACGCCACTCATCCCTCAAGACCCCTGGACCCCGCCGGGGCTGGACCTTGGCAGACAAGGAAGACCCTCTGGAAAATCTCGGCCAGTATTTGAACCTGGAACAGATGTGTAACACAGAAATCTCTGCTGAACAATGCCTTCTGGGGGCTGGACAGCCAGGCCATCACAGCCACCTGAGGGTTTGGTAATGGCTTCTTGAAACTGGAGGCTTCCTTCCAGATGAGTAAACCCTTTTCCATTTTCCGAAGCTTAGGAGGTTTCTTTTTTCTGGTTAAGAAATACATTGGAAGTGATGTTAGGAAAAACATACCCTTTCAGAAAACCTCAAAGTATGTGAAGAAAGTCCCCTGGCAACCCAGCGCTTTGCTGAGGCTTCCCCAGGGGAGGGAGGGCCTGGGCTGCCAAGCCCAGCATTTGCAGAGTAAATGAATGAGTGTTTACCATGCAGCCTTCAGTGGTTTGGGGCCTGTGTAAACAAAAGACAGACAGACGAGAAAGCCCAAATGGAAAGACTGGACTGGAATGTCTCACTGACTGGCGGGGCCGTGGAGAAGAGTTTTCCATCCCAGAAGGAAACAGAGCACGCAGCATTTCCAGCACAACACCCAGGGAATTTGATGAAGAGTTTGGGAGAAATGATACATGCACTGTTTGGGGGTAACCATCTTACAGATCTCAACAGTGCTGGAAGGAAAAAGAGAGGGCACCTGACCCTACTCAGTGCCCTATGGTGACCCAAACAGGAAGGAAATGCAAAAAAAGAGGGGATACGTGTATATATGTGGCTGATTGACTTTGCTGTACAGAAACTAACAAATTGTAAAGCAGCTATACTCCAAAAAAATTAAATTTAAAAAATAAAAAGAATTTTGATTAGAAGAAGAAAGAAAGGGCATCTGAGAAGGAAAAGATGACAAGGGTGTTAAATGCAGTGGACTGAACAGTGTCCGTTGTTGTTGTTCAGTCACTAAGTCGTGTCGACTCTTTGTGACCCCAGGAGTGCAGCACGCCAGGCTCCTCTGTTCTCTACAATCTCACAGGGTTTGCTCAGGTTCATGTCCATTGAGTCGGTGATGCTATCCATCCCTTCCCAACCCCCCAAAAATGGTATCCACTCAGAACCTCAGAATGTGACTCTTAGAAGTAGGGCCTTTGCAGATGCAATTAAGGTAAAGACAGAGAATGAGGTCACCCTGGATCTGGATGGGCCCTGAACTGCACGAGCCTGTCCTTCTAAGAGGACATCCAGAGGAGCAGAGACTGGAGTGATCCATCTCCAGGCCCAGGACAGGACAGACACCACAGACGTGGACACTGCAAGGGTTGGAAGAAGCAGCAGTTCATCCCAGGAGCCCGCTGAGGGAGCACAGCCCTGCAAACATCCTTCATCCTCCACAATTCGGGACAATAAATTTCTGCTGTTTTAAGCCACAGACATTGTGGCGATTTGTTGCAACAGCCCCAGGACACTATTACAATGGAAAGGGATTAGAGCAACCCACAGGTCTCAGACTGGTCCCACCCCTGAGTCTTTGCGGGCGCTTCCACAGACGTCTTAAGGTAGAAGCTTGTGTTAACGCTCACTCCGAGGCAAACCACAGGATGGGGATGGCTCTCCTGCTGAGATATGTTTGCACACAGTAACTGAGGCCTCTGGACACCGAACTAGTGCAAAGTTTTTGAGTGGTTTGCCCTCAGGATTTCCCAAACTATTTTGAGAAAATTAGACAAGGAAACTGTTGAGCAGGCAGTTGGTGGGAGTAGAGGATGGAGTGAGGAATTCTGCAACTGAGCTCAGACTCTGCTTCCAGGCTGAGGAATCTCCTCTCCCCCAGCCAATGAGCTAAGGGAAGAACGATGTGGTCACTAAGCACCCAAAAAAGGGAGCATGGACGGGAGCAGGACTAGCTGGGCTAGGTCTGGCCTTGCATGACCAAAGGGGCTTAAACCAGAGACACACCCACCTGTCAACTGAGGCATCCAACCACGCCTTGCCGTGGGCCCTGCAGAGCTGAAACCCAGGGATGCGTGCTAATTTTGAATTCTCTTTTTCTCAATTTTTATAAAATATAAATAAAATGGCCTTGTGATCATCCAATCTATTATCCTGGAGATACTTTCTTAGAAGAATGAAAGAAAAGATAGGAAGACTTGATGGGAGGGAAGGAGGCAGGGAGGAGGGAAAAGTTCCCAAAGAGACAGCTATTCCCTGGGGGTCAGGGCCACCTTCCTGCAAGGTCACACCGTTCCTTGGTGCCACCCCCACTGCCCTGGGCTAGTGAGTCCAACCCTGGTCTTGGACTCATCATCATGTGCTTGGAGTTCCAGCAGAGACACCTGTGACTTTGCCTTTGGGCCTCATCTCTGTGGGGAGGATGAGACCCACCTACCACCCAGAGACTCAACACCCCAGAGACGAAGGGTGGGGGGACACCAAGAGAGGCCCCTTCCCTGTGGTGTCAGCCCCCGCAGCCCTGCGCCCTGTGTTCCCTGCACAGAAGGTCCCAAGTAAGGAGATGTCCTACCCAGCTGAGTTCAAAGTCATTCATCTGTGCCAGGCTGGCTCTGCAATGCCCAGGGCAGGGCTGGGAAGCAGGTGCTAAGTCTCACTCTACCCTTTCTTGGGGGTCCTCCCCCCATCCCAAGTCTCAACACCTTCCTGCTGGCCCAGGCTCACAACACCTGCCCTCCCAACTCATTCCCCTCCACTCACGTGGTGGGGCGAGGGCATGGCCAGGCTAGGCCCACCTTCTGCAGCCTGCCACACTGACCCCACTTCACCCTGGACATTCAGTCCTGATCCGTACCCCCCTCTGCCAACACCAGCTGGAATCCAGATCTTCCTGGAAGCACGGGCCAACTACTAGTTAATTGACATCTATGCTGGAGGAGAATAGATTGTTGGAATGTGGGCTCGCTAGGAGGGGGTTAGGAATGGGTAGAACAGTATGGAAATACTGCCCACGTATGGAAATATCTCTCTCAGAAAAGATCGAAAGCAGGCCTGATGGCCAGTGTTAAATGTTTGGACATCTGTCATGGAGAAGCAGCATGTATTTATTTGATAGATGGCTGGAGGTTATCCCCAGGTGGGTTTTGGCTTAGCTCAGGAAGAGGCCTCTCATGCCTGTGTGTGTGCTAAATTGCTTCAGTCTTGTCCAGCTCTCCGCAACCCCATGGACTGTAGCCCTCCAGGCTTCTCTCTCCATGGGGTTTCCCAGGCAAGAATACTGGAGTGGGTTGCCATGCCCTCCTTTTAGGGGATCTTCCCAACCCAAGGATTGAACCCACATTTCTCATGTATACTGAGTTAGCAGGTGGGCTCTTTACCAATAGTGCTACCTAGGAAGACCCAAAGTAAAAGTGTTAGTTGATCAGTTGTGTCCAACTCTTTGCAACCCCATGGACTACAGCCCACCAGGCTCATCTGTCCATGGAATTCTCCTTCTCATGTTTAGATCAGGGTAGATGGCTGCCAAGGGTGGTAGTGAGCTCCCCAACACTGGGAGTATTCAAGCAGACTGCAGACCATGTATGGTCCTAAGAGCTGGAGGATTGCAGACTGGCCCCATGTTGCCAGGACAGGCTGAGCCCTTGCCCTGGGCAGCAGTCTTAGACACTGATTCACAGGAAAGTCCCTGAAGGGGAAAGTGGGTTTGTCCAGTGAGTGGGAGGGAGCTTTGGAAAGAGAGCACAGCAGCAGAACAACAATGTGAACTTGGATCATGTAAGGACATTCAGAGGCCAGAGACATCCTCGGGAGCCACTAATTTTGACAATTCATCAAGATTCAGTGAATGTACATGTGACATTTGTGCATATCAAGGTATTTAATTTTATCTTTAAAAAATGAAGAGCTGTAAGCAAATGTTGAATTCTAATGTTACCCACAGTGAAGTATTCAGGGTGAAACGCTTCCACATCTGCAAGCCACTTTGTATCAAAAACAAGACAGCACAGTCTGAAGGATGGAGGGAAATAGATACTAGACTTGTGAGAAGGTGAGTGTAGCAAGCGTTAATTATAGAAAATAGAGTACTCACTGTCACAATTTGTGCCAACCTTTCTGTATGTCTGAAAATTTTCATAATAAAATGCTTAGGATAAAAGAAAAAACTGGCTTCCAGGGAGAGGATATATGTATACTTATAGCTGATTCACGCTGTTGTACGGCAGAAGCCAACACAGTATTTTAAAGCAATTGTCTCCCAATTAAAAATAAATTTTGAAAAAATTTGGGGAAAAAAAATGTTGGTTCCCAAAAGCCCTAACCCCTCAAAAGGTGTATAGGCTGCAATTGCAAAAGCCTGGCTAGGTTCCTTCTGTGTATCTGATCATGCTGTTAAGATGCAGGCCACGGTGTTGCCACTTTCCTGTACGTGGATTCCTTAAAACCGCTGAGAGAGTGGACAGGAAATGTGCTCTTGTGCTTGTTTCCAAATAGAAAACAAGGATTCGGACTCAGATTGTCTGATTCCACCCCTATCCTGCCTCCACAGGGAACTGGGCGCTTTGGGTAAAAGAGCAGATGCAGGGAGCTGCGTTTTGGAATCTCTTGGCTGTTAATCATCAAAGGGAACACAGCAGGACATGCCTGGAAGATCAAAGTGAAGGCAGGGCCGACCATGTGCAGAGGCCTGCCCAAGTGCACCTGCCAGGGGACTGGCTTCTGCTCACACAGCATCCCCACAACCTCTGGTACCAGGTCGTACCCTGGTCACTTCTGAGCTGGTGACCTCTGAGATGATGACCTCTGAACTGGTGGCCTCAAAAGTGATGGTACTGCAGGTGATGACCTCGGAGGTACTGGTGACCTCTGAAAATGTTAGCCTCTGAAACAGCCTGGCTCTGCCCTACACTAACTGGGTCACCTTGGACAAACTTCCTGCACGCTGTGAGCCCCTGCTTCCTCACCTGCAAAGGAAGACAGGTATCATGGGAAATTTTTTTTGCTACCACTATCAAAGCACATTTAGGAGGTGAGACTACCTCAAAACCCCACATGGAGAAATCCAGTGTGTGACTTGAGCCAGGTTTGGTTACCTTGCAAGTATCCTCTGTTCACCCATGAAGCATCTGGACATTTTGCTGTTAGGTAAAACATTTAATAAACATTACAAAGGTTTGGTGCTTTTTTTTTTTTTTAGATAAAAGACAGGGTAAAAACACATCTTCATTTTCCTAGTTAAGGTGTCAACAGTCTCCTACTGGAGGCTGAAATGCAGGAGGTCCCAGCCTGGGGGTGCTCAGAGACTCTGGTCTCGATCCTGCCCTGGCTTAGGGCTGGAAGAGTGTGGCCAAGAGCCATCCACTGTCGCCTCTCTTGTCCCTTAAACCACACAGGCCCTCGGCGATGATACCATCCCACAGAGGGACAGGACTTTGAGGCTGGGGTGACCGACATCACTCTGGACAAAGAAAGATTATTCAGTTATGGGCTTCCCTGATAGCTCAGTTGCTAAAGAGTCCACCTGCAATGAAGGAGATCCCAGTTCATTTCCGAGGTCGGGAATATCGGCTGGAGAAAAGATAGGCTACCCACTGCAATAGTCTGGCCTGGAAAATTCCATGGACGATATAGTTCATGGGGTTGCAAAGAATCAGACACAACTGAGCGACTTTCACTTTTTCACTTTATGGGAAGATGGATGATCCCATTGAAACCCAGTGACTTGTGGCTTAAACTTAGCTGCGGAGTGTTCATTCCTTCATGACTAGGGCAAACTTTGTAATCAGCCTCATGATGGAAGAACGTGGTCAGAAATCTGCCTTTTAACACAAGAGCAGGGTCTCAACCAGGTTCAAGTACAGAGAACTAGGCACTACCTCCTGAATATCAGACTCAGGCCAGGCCAGGGTCAGGATGGCAGTGCAGGGTAAACACACCTGAAATCCGGCCCTGGTACCCCTGCTCCCCAATGTCAGTCACTGGACATTTGCCCAGGCTGACTGTTTTAGATTTCTGCTTATCTATAGAAAGGATTTATGGCTTCCAAGTCTTTAAATAAAGCAATATTTATGCCATTGATTCTAGTTCTACATTTTCCTTTACTAAAGAAAGTGAAGATATTTTTCCTCAATATCATTATGATCATAAAACTAAAGGTAATATTTGATTCTGAAAAGGATTCTGGACCCAAAGAAAGTAGTCATAAAGGGCATATTTATTTTTTAATTGGGCCTCCCTGGTGGCTCAGTGGTAAAGAATCTGCCTGCCAATGCAAAGATCAATCCCTGTGTTGGAAAGATCCCCTGAAGAAGAATATGGCAACCCTTTCCAGTATTCTTGCCATGGACAGAGGAGCCTGGCAGGCTACAATCTATGAGGTCACAAAAGAATCAGCCACGACTTAGTGACTAAACAATAGCAACATTTTAAAATTAATTTTTACTGAAGTATGGTCAATTTAACACATTGTATTAGTTTCAGGTGTACAGCAAGGTGAATCAGTTATACATATACATATATACACTTTTTCAGGTTCTTATCCCACATAGATGATTACAGAGTATTGATTAGATTTCCCTGTGCTATACAGTAGGTCCTTGGTGGAGGTTTAATCACTAAGTCATGTTCGACTCTCTGTGACGCCATGGACTATAGCCTGCCAGGCCTCTGCCCATGGGATTTCCCAGGCAAGAATACTAGAGTAGATTGTCATTCCCTTCTCCCAGGCATCTTCCCAACCTAGAGACTGAACCTTGGTCTCCGGCATTGCAGGCAGATTCTTAACTACCTGAGCTACCAGAGAAGCCCCAGTAGGTCCTTATAAATTATCTACTTCATATATAATAGTGTGTATATGTTAATCCTAGTCTCCCAATTTATTCCTCCCCACCTTCCGGCTTGGTAACCATACGTCTGCTTTCTACATCTGTGACTCTATTCTGCTTTATAATTTTGTATTTTATCAGCTACAAAAATGTTTAGCTCATTTGTAAGACTTCTTTACTTCCACTTATCACCAGTGACAATATCTTCCCCGCAGAAAGGATCCCTCTGTTTTCCAAAGGAAGTAATCTCAGAACCAGTAATTATCTTAACGTTTGTCAAAAACTCTCTAAACCTTTTCAAAGGAATAGAATCAGGCAAGAGCACCTCCCATACAAGTCCTGGGGAGGGAACTTGTGAGGATGATGACAAGAGACCAGCCAACCAGCGGCTTTGACCTACCAGGAAGAGGTCACAGCAAAGTTGTTTCACTTCAAGTCATCCTGTTTACAAGAACAAGCCACCGTCATTTCACCAGTATCAGATAGTCATGCTATTAACCAGATTTACATTTTTTAACATTAAAAAAAAAGACATTAACTTTGAATATGGATTACAGATGAGAGACTAGAATGTAGCAATGTTGTCTCCTGATTTTAATAAAGGTACTCTGGTGATACAAGAGGATGTATTTGGTACACACACACATATAAAAACATAGATGAAACAGATATTATATGTACATGTGAAAAGACATATACATAAAGATTACAATATATATATGAAAAGATACATGCTTGGACAAAGTATCTTAGTCCATCCAGGCTGCTAAAACAGAATATCTAGACTAGTTGAAAAAAAAAAGTGAAAGTGTTAGCTGCTCAGTGGTGTCCAGTTCTTTTGAGACTCCATGGACTGTCAGGCTCCTCTGTCCATGGGATTCTCCAGGCAAGAATACTGGAGTAGGTTGCCATTTCCTTCTCCAGGGGATCTTCCTGACCCAGAGATCAAACTGGGTCTTCTTCATCTCAGGCAGATGTCTAAGCCCCAGAGACTAGGTGGGTGATTTATAAACCATAGAAATTTATCTCTCACAGTTCTGGAGACTGGGAAGTCCAGATCGAGACTCCAGCAGATTCAGTGTCTGACGAGGTTTGTAGGGTTTGTAGGTTGAGGTTTTCTGGTTTGTGGGGCATCTTCTCGCTGCATCCTCACATGGTAGAGGGTGAGGGACCTCTGTGGGACCTCTCCCTTTAAGACACTGATCCAGTTCATGAGGGCCCCACCCTCATGACCCCATTACCTCCAAAGGCCCCAGCTCCTAAGACCATCACACTGGCAATTAAATTCCAACATAGGAATTGGGGAGGCCAGAAAAACATTCAGACCATAGCAGAGAGTTTATACTATATATACACATATACGTATGTACATATATAGCATAGCATAAAGGTTATACTATATGTTTTTTGTTTGTTCAGTTGCTAAGTCATGTCTGGCTCTTAGTGATTCCATGAACTACAGCACACCAGGCTTCCCATCCTTCATTATCTCCCAAAGTTTGCTCAAACTCAAGTCCATTGAGTCGGTGATGCCATCCAACCATCTCATCCTCCAACCACCTCTTCTCCTTTTGCCTTTAATCTTTCCCAGCATCAGGGTCTTTTCCAATGATTCAACTCTTCACATCAGGTGGCCAAAGTATTGGAGCTTCAGCATTTGTCCTTCCAATGAATATTCAGGACTGATTTCCTTTAAGATTGACTGGTTTGACCTCCTTGCAGTTCAAGGGACTCTCAAGAATCTTCTCCAGCACAGTTCAAAAGCATCAGTTCTTCAGTTCTCAGCCTTGTTTATGGTTCCACTCTCACATCAGTACATGACTACTGGAAAACCATAGCTTTGACTACATGGACCTTTGTCAGCAAAGTTATGTCTTTACTCTTTAGTATGCGGTCTAGGTTTGTCAGAGTTTTCCTTCCAAGAGGCAAGCATCTTCTAATTTCATGGCTGCAGTCACTGTCCACAGTGATTTTGGAGCCCAGGAAAAGAAAAGCCACTGTTTCCATTGTTCCCCCATCTATTCGCCATGGAGTGATGGGACCAAATGACATGATCTTCATTTTTTTGAATGTTGAGTTTTAAGCCAGCTTTTTCACTTTTTCACTCTCTTCTTTAACCATTTTCAAGAGGCTCTTTGGTTCTTCTTCACTTTCTGCCATATATATATATATAACAGATTATACTGTATATATATATGAAAAATATATACACAGACTATTCTCTATGTATATATAAAAGGAAATACATAGAGAGACAGATTATACTATAAATATTTAAGAAAAGATATCCATGTGCAGATGGAGATTATACTATATACATGAAAAGATATAGACATAGATTATGCTATACAAATATAAGAGAAGACAAATACAGAGAGATTAAACTAGAGAGAGTGTGGAGCAAAATTCCACCAGCTGGTGAATCAGTTGAAAGTACAGGAATTTTTTGTCCTATTCTTGCAACTTTTTTTCTAAGGCTGAAATTATATATCACAATGAGAAGTTTTTAAATCATCAAAATGGCAGCACACTGCCTTGACCCCTTCAGCTGACCTGGGAACATAGAAAGGCAGGCTGTCATTGGGCAGTGCTTGTCCAGACCATCTGCCCTGAAGATTCCTACAAGTTGAGACACCTGCTTGGCATCCATAGGCATGAAGGGTTTAAAGGGCAGTTATCCTGAATCTGAAGCTCCAGTACTCGGGCCATCTGATATGAAGAGCCAACTCATTGGAAAAGATCCTGATGCTGGGAAAAATTAAAGGCAGGAGGACGAGGGGGTAAAAGAGGATGAAATGGTTGGATGGCATCACAGACTCGATGGACATGAGTTTGATCAAGCTCTGGGAGATGGTAGGGGACAGGAAAGCCTGATGTGCTACGGTCCATGGGGTCGCAAAAAGTCAGACACAAGTTAGCAACTGAACAACAGCGACAACAATAGAGTCAAAAGCCTTCAGTAAGGTCTCATGGGCTGCTGTCTGCTGGGCTTTGTGGGGACCTTAGTGACCATGATGAGTGGGGACATGCAGGCCATGCACCTTGGGAACAGAGAGTCCCTGGACAGTGGGGCCAGTGCAAGCTCCCTCTCGGGCTCTGGCCTGAAGCCATCACAGGCTGCACTTGGTGTTCTGACAGGTGAACCCCGGACTGCCCGCTTCCGGGGTCCCCCAAGGTCTCTTCAAGGGTGTCCAGGTCCTGCTCAGTTCCCCTGCACCGTCTGTCCTCTCTCCTCCTTTCCGAGATGGACCCTGCTGACCTCCGCCCTCTGTGCAAGAGCACCTCTGCCTTCTGAGTCTCAGGCTCCATGGCTTTCTCTCCTCCCAGCCTCAGGGTCTCCCATCCATGCCTTCCTAGCTGACGGGTAAGTCTGTCTTTCCCTTGCTTCTCGCCAATAGGAACTCACTGTCCATCCACATTTGTGTCATCAGCTGGGCCACGGAGACTCTGCTCACTTACCTGTCAGGACTGTGGACCTCAGGTGCTATGGAAGAAACCATATCAGAAGCAGTCTAGAAGTCTTCCCACTGAGCCCAAGGAGGTATCGGGGTTGGCTACTCAAAGTGTGGTCCCCAGCCCATTGGCAGCAGCACCACGGTTAGTCCTCACTGACTCAGGCTGGCCTCACACCCACTACATCAGAATCTGCCATCTCATAAACCCTCCAGATGACTCACGGGCACATGGATGTTTGAGTAGCAACTCATTTAGAGGATGCTTGCTATGAGGAAAAAAGAAAAAAGAAAGGCGATGGAGTTTTAATCAAGGACATCCATCCACGAGCAATGAATTCCACTACAGGTATAAATGCCAAAATTGCAGCACAAAT
Source organism: Antilocapra americana (assembly GCA_007570785.1). Classification (NCBI taxonomy): domain Eukaryota; kingdom Metazoa; phylum Chordata; class Mammalia; order Artiodactyla; family Antilocapridae; genus Antilocapra; species Antilocapra americana. The sequence goes on from ML664152.1 coordinate 4,282,763, forward strand.
TCCCACCACTTCCAGCTGACCTGGCCCTGGCATCAGACAAGCAGCTAACAGGCAGTTACAAAAGAGGTCAGTTGGATGCAAGCAGTCTCCAGAGAACCTGACCCTTCCCCACCTTGTTGAGCGATAGCCACTCAGTCATGTCCACTCTTTGTGACCCCATGGACGGTAGCCCACCAGACTCCTCTGTCCATGGGGATTCTCTAGGCAAGAATACTGTAGTGGGTTGCCATTTCCTTCTCCAGGGAATCTTCCCAACCCAGGGATGGAACATAGGTCTCCTGCATTGCAGGCAGATTCTTTACCATCTGAGCCAACAGGGAAGAGTACTATTAAGAGACATATCTAAGTATAAAGACCTTGTTACTGTGGAAGAAATGAAATAATCAGATATTTTCCTGCACTCCCACAGGACAGGAGCATCTACTATCTCCCTGTGCTTGTACAACTCTATTCCCCTGGACCTCACCTCCTCACAGCCCAGCACCTCATGTGCCAAAATTATCAGCTAGAATCAGTAAGAGCAATAAAACATCAGAGATGGCGGCTGCCCCACTAAGTGGTCCACAGCTTGGTTGTAAATCTGGCCTCAGTAGCAGCCAGCCAGTGACCTCACACCTGGCTTTCATCTGGGGACTGTGGTAATGATCTAACACTGTAGTGAGGTGTCCACGTCTCCAAGACAAGGCGCATTGCTCAGAAAATAAACTGCCGAGGTTATGACATCAGAATCTTAAAATAAATTCCTTTTGGCCACAGTGAAGTTCTGAAGGCCTGCTTTACTTACATCTTCTAACTTCTGATATGCACGGTCGGTACCTCTCGCTGCAGATAAGAAACGGAGAGCACTTCTTCCCAACACACAGCCCCTTCTACAGCAGCAAGGTCAGGATGAGGTCACCCTGTTCCCCAGCAGACATGGAAACCAACAGCTCCCCAAATGTTTGGACTGGAGATGCTGAAACCCAATTTTGGTTTCCCAGAATTCCCCCCTCCCCTCCCCCAGCACAGCCTCCGACGAGCCAAAATCTTTTTTCCCACTGAGCCAGGTTTTGAGTAAATGCTGCTGTCAAAGATTCCATCCTGTTTCAACCGAACATAGAAGAGTCAGTTGCCAGTGTCTAAATCCTGCCTTATTGTTTTAAGAACAAAATGTAAAAGCCACGATGCCCTGATCCCTGTCTCGTGCTGGAGTCTGCTGAAATGGCCAGACTTTTTCTTCAGCACTTTGGGACACAGGGAGAGGATGAGTCATGGATGATGATCCTTGTCCGAAAATCATGCTGAATCGAGGAGGCAGAGTCTTCTCCCAGAGTCCCCCATCCTATACCTGGTGGGGAAACGGGTTAGATGCTGGGCAGGGGTCAGCCTCAGTTCAGGGGAGACAGCAGGAACCTCCTAAGGCTTCCAGACATGCTGGGTGGCTGGCCTTCCAGCTATTTAGGCAAAGGTGGTGGTGGAGACTGAAGTCATGGAGGAATGAAAGGTCCCCACACCCTAAAGTCATCTAACAAGTGACTGTACTAATGAAGCTACCTCAGAACCCTCTGGGAAGCTAGGGCAGAGGAGGGCAACATTCCCTAAACGCAGTTAAGTTGTACTTAGAAAGCACATACTTCTATTTGATGTCTTCTAGCTTATTTATCCATTAACTTCCCTGCCTGCCTTATCAATTGGGCCACTCTGATTTGCATGGAAACCAGCCATTTCAATATTCACTCACTCACAGATGGGGGAGGGACCCTCCCCCATCAGTTTGATCCACCCTGCATCTCCAAGTCCACATCCTGCCCCGCCTTCGCCTCCTTACACTTTCTTGCCTCCTTTCAGGGATGTTTGAGGATAGACAGGAGCTCATCTCAGCCCAGGTCACACACAGAAATGCAGAACCACTGGAGGAGAGACTGCCTTCCAACAAATCACTATTTTATTTGTGCTCCACTTTCTGCCATGGATCCCAGTGATGAGAAGACCTGTCTGTATTTGAATTCCATGTTCAGCACCAAAAAAGGCAGATTTGAATTCTCCATTCTTCCACCTGTTCAGGTCTGTGCTCTTATAAGGTACATCCTGCACCCTGACAGATGCCAGCCCTCGTTGGCAGATTCCATGGACCAGGGGGCCTAGTCACCCTGAAACAAGCAGAAAGGGAAGGGGAACTGACCAAGGAAGGTGGGGGGAGTGTGGGCAAGGCTTGGGGAGGGGAAGGATGGTGAAAACAAGGATGCTTGAGATCCCTGGGTCTTGAAAATCTTTTTTTTTTTTTTAATTTTGCTGTGAGGTCTCAGCAGTTGCAGGGCAAGACCTCAGTCACCCTGGGGCGCACAGACTCTTAATTCTCCCACCAGGGGTCCAACCTGCATCCCCAGCATTGGCAGGTGGATTCTCACCCTCTGGACCACCAGGAAAGCCCTTTGAAAGTCTTAAGGTGGAAAATTCATAGTAATACTGCACACAGAGACATAAACACATACCTACATCATTTAGGGGCAATCTCCTGCATGAGATTCAGCTAAGGGTCTAAGTGCAGTTGGCATGTGACTGACTGGCCAGTCCTAGGACCTGGAGAACTGAGGAGTCAAGGTCAAGGCATCTGCTTCCGGAGCATTTTCTTCACTCCATCCACAGCCCCTTTTCACTGGCCCTGCCCACCCAGCCCCAAAGAGGGCCTGGGCACTCACAAGCGTTGAATCAAGCAAGGCCAAAACCTCAGAGGCCCTGGGGAAGCCTGGCGACTACCCAAAGTGGACAGAAGAGGGGTCTGCTCCCTCCTGCCCCATGGCCACCCAGCTGGCGAGATGAGACCAGAAGTGAATGGAACCAGAGGTGCTGGGTGGGGCCGATGCTGGGAACAACGCTCATGATGGCAGCTGAGCCAGAGAAAGGCTGAGCTCAGATGTGTTTACACAGATCCCAAGCCTCGTACCCAGCAGGAGCTCCACACCATCAGAAAGAGGGAAATAAGAAAATAGTACTGCTTTATGCAATAGACTGTCAACCTGTGAAATCAATTTCTTCTCCCTCCCACCAAGAAGTGGCCCAGGCTGAAAATATAAAATATAAATAGATAACCTCTTAGTTCAGGCAACTGAGAATGCCAAAGACCAGGCAGCTAAGATACAACCGACATTCGTTTCTCATGCTTCTGAAGACTGGAAGTCCAAGATCAAGGCTGTGGGAGGTTTGGTGTCTGCTGCGAGTCTCTTTTTGGTTCACAGACAGTGCCTTCTTGCTGGGTTCTCACATGGAAGAAGGGGCAGGGAGCTCTCTGGGGTCTCTTTATAAGGGCCCTGATCCTGCTCATGAGGGCTTCACCCTCATGACCTAATCAATTATCCAAGTCCCCACCTCCCAAGACCATCATCATATCAGGCATTAAGATTTCAACATGGTGAACTTGAGAGATGGGGGACTCAAACATTCAGGCCACAGCAGGTACACAGAATCCGTGAGATGATGGAATTTTGTCCATTTCTTCATGGATATCTCCCATGCAGGAAACTGCCAGATCTTGAAGAAGTCTATTCCGGGAATCAAAACCACAGCCCAGGGGCATGTGGGGTGAGCCAAGACTGGAACCAGATGCCCAGAAAACCCCCCCAGCGGAGGCAGACTGGGTAGGGTGGGGTATGGAACGGGATACAAAAGTGGACAGGGAGTCCTTGACAAAAGGAAGTGGCTGTATGGGACTTGCAATTTTGAGCCTTAAAGGACCAAATGGATCTCAAGGCCACACATGGCCTTAGTGGTCATCGACAAATGATGCCCTTGGTTCTTAGGGGCAGGACAAGAGCTCACAGACGGAACTGTGGGCCCGGCCAGGGCACCCACCCTCCCACGAGTGCACAGCTATCCCAAGAAGAGCCATTGTCCCCAAACGGAGCCAGAGCCAGGACTTGAGGCTCAAAGTTCCAACAGGGTCTGGATTTATCAGTTACCACCTACTTGGCTGCAGCTTGCTTCCCTGAGTCTCTGCTTCCTCGTGGGTAAAATGAGGAGAAGGTTCATACCTGGCCCCCAAGATCCTCATCAGTATCAAATGAAACCATGGACGCAGAAGCCTTTCTAAAACTGTAAAGTGATTTGAGTTGTCACGTTACTGATGTCATAAATATGGGTGACGATATTAAACTAACTGCCAAGGTGACAACCCTTGGCCGGAGGTTAGAACACAGGCGCTGTGTACCTTGTGCTCAGCATGACAGGTGTCCGATGGCGCGCTCATCCCCCCAAGAGACCGTGAGGTTTGAGGTCTCAAGCATGCAGCAGTCTTTGCCCTGGTCTACAGACTCCTTAGATGGAGATGTAGGGAGCCCCTGAAGGAGGGATTCTCTCCTGCAGGGGGAAGCGGCACAAGTGCCCTAACGAAGGGTAAACAGATGCTCTGAAATAGCGTATCACCTTTTAGAACTTGTGGTCCCCAGCCCCACCACCACCTCACATAGCCCACCTAGGACCCCTCATGGAGGGATCCCCTCCTCATCCTCAGGCAACATTGACAGCTTTGAGGGGCCAGCAGGACCCACCTGCCACCACCACCAGGGCCAGCTGGGCAAGCCTGCACCCATGAACTACTGCAGCAGGAGACAGATAATGACTGAGGGCACGCCCAGCTGCTGAGCTTCCTTCTGCCTTTGGCTGCAATTACCTCACAGTCGGCAGCGTCAGAAGGAAGGTCGACGAGGACTGGAGTCTCTGCCCATCCTTGGCTCTGGTTCTGGTCATAGCAAAGCATCTACGTTCGTGATTCACCACTGCTGTCAATTAAAGTCTCTGAGGCCCATCACATATGAATTCAACATGCTGGCAGCCACCTGTTCCTTGGCACCCAAAGCTGCCACCATGGTTTCATCTGTTTCAGATCTCACCCTGCAGGAGACACCAGCTGGGTGTAATTGAGAGAAGACACCAGCTGGGTGTAATTCATGGGAAGATCAGGACTGACGTCCCCTCCAGGCCCAGCTGACCAGATGGTTCCTCCACAGTGTGATTCCAGACTCATTAGGAAGGTCACCTCGCCCCAAATATACACCACTGGGCTGAATTCCCTCCTCCCCTTCATGCTTAATCAGAGTAGGATGGCAGTTGGCAGCTATGCGTCAATTTTGTAGGACAAATTAATTTAGAAGCAAGTTTCTTTCTAAATGTCAGAAAATCCTAGCTCCAGATGTTTTATTGTTACCTAAAGATCATGATGGAAAATTTGGACTTGTTGTGATGGAACGAAATGTATCACAGAGCATTACTCCTAGAATAATATTTTCTCATTCTAAAACATGATGCGCCCTTATCCATTTTCAATTAAATGGACATAACATACCCTTATTCATTTTCCAAATAAATGAATGTAATTGACCATAGTATGTAAGAAGAATTTGCATCAAAGCTTGAATTTCACTTTCCTCATAACAAACCCCAAGATGAGGATCAGCATGCTAACAATTGGTTTGGGAGGTGATCCTGGGAACTACCTTCTGAAAGGCACTCTAATGGCAGAAAGCAAAGAAGAACTAAAGAGCCTCTTGTGGAAGGTGAAAGAAGAGAGTGAAAAAGCTGGCTTAAAACTCAACATTCAAAAACTGAAGATCATGGCATCTAGTCCCATCACTTCATGGCAAATAGATGGGGAAAAAGTGGAAGCAGTGGCAGATTTTATTTTCTTGGGCTCCAAAATCACTGTGGACAATGCCTGCAGCCATGAAATTCAAAGATGCTTACTCCTTGGAAGAAAAGCTATGACAACCCTAGACAGTATTTTAAAAAGCAGAGACATCATTTTGCTGACAAAGCCTGGTTAGTCAAAGCTATGGTTTTTCCAGTAGTCATGTACGGATGTGAGTTGGACCATAAGGAAGGCTGAGTGCAAAGAACTGATGCTTTCAAACTGTGGTGCTAGAGAATTCTCTTGAGAGTGCCTTGGACTTCTCAAACCAGTCAATCCTTAAGGAAAATCAATCCTGAATATTCTCTGGAAGGACAGATGCTAAAACTGAAGCTCCAATACTTTGGCCACCTGATTCAAAGAGCTGCCTCATTGGAAAGGACTTTGATGCTGGGAAAGATTGAGGGCAGGAGAAGGGGGAGACAGAGGACAAGATGGTTGGACAGCATCACCGACTCAACAGACATGAGTTTGAGCAAGCTCCAGTCCTGGTAGAGGACAGAAGAGCGTGGTGTACTTCAGTCCATGGGGTCACAAAGACTCAGACACGACTTAGTGTCTGAAGAATAACAACTAGCTTGGAAAGCCATCACAGCCATTACTGTTCTCTGAGATCCAGACCACGTGGCTCCAGGTGGAATGAATGAGATCCATGCCAAGAACGGCAGCAACTGACAAAACTTCATGTCAATTCAAGATGAGACATGCTGACATGGAGATCTGTGTTCCTAACCAACCTGGATTCGGAAACGCTGTGCCTGTTTATACTCCCATCACTCATTTATCCAGTTGTGCAACACCCGAGTCCCTGGCAGCAACTCTGCTCAGACTTTGATCTGCTTCTGGTGATTCGGGCCTCCCTTACCACCACTAGGAAGTGCCCTTGCAATTGGGCATGGTGATTGACTCTCTGGAGCTATAGAAGGAGAATTTAACTGGTAGGGCCCAGGTGTCTAAATAAAACAAGACCATAAATGGATGTTGAATTTTGTCAAAGGCTTTCTCTGCATCTACTGAGATAATCATGTGGTTTTTATTTTTCAGTTTGTTAATGTGGTGTATTACATTGATTGATTTGCGAATATTGAAGAATCCTTGCATCCCTGGGATAAAGCCTACTTGATCATGATGTATGATCTTTTTAATGTGTTGTTGGATTCTATTTGCTAGAATTTTGTTGAGGATTTTTGCATCTAAGTTCATCAGTGATATTGGCCTGTAGTTTTCTTTTTTTGTGGCATCTTTGTCGGGTTTTGGAATTAGGGTGATGGTGGCCTCGTAGAATGAGTTTGGAAGTTTACCTTCCTCTGCAATTTTCTGGAAGAGTTTGAGTAGAATAGGTGTTAGCTCTTCTCTAAATTTTTGGTAGAATTCAGCTGTGAAGCCATCTGGTCCTGGGCTTTTGTTTTTTGGAAGATTTCTGATTACGGTTTCAATTTCCGTGCTTGTGATGGGTCTATTAATATTATCTATCTCTTCCTGGTTTAGTCTTGGAAAGTTGTACTTTTCTAGGAATTTGTCCATTTCATCCAAATTGTCCAGTTTATTTGCATATAGTTGCTGATAATAGTCTCTTATGATCCTTTGTATTTCTGTGTTTTCTGTTGTGATCTCTCCGTTTTCATTTCTAATTCTGTTGATTTGGTTCTTCTCCCTTTGTTTCTTGATGAGTCTGGCTAATGGTTTGTCAACTTTATTTATCTTCTCAAAGAACCAACTTTTGGCTTTGTTGATTTTTGCTATGGTCTCTTTTGTTTCCTTTGCATTTATTTCTGCCCTGATCTTTAAGATTTCTTTCCTTCTATTACCCCTGGGCTTCTGCATTTCTTCCTTTTCCAGTTGCTTTAGGTGTAAAGTTAGGTTATTTATTTGACTTTTTTCTTGTTTCCTGAGGTGAGCTTGTATTGCTATGAACTTTCCCCATAGTACTGCTTTTACTGTGTCCCATAGGTTTTAGGTTGTTGCGTTTTCATTTTCATTCATTTCTATGCATATTTTGATTTCTTTTTTGATTTCTTCTGTGATTTGTAGGTTATTCAGCAGTGTGTTGTTGATCCTCCATATGTTGGAATTTTTAAATGGTTTTCTCCTGTAATCAATATAGTGAAAATGAGTATACTACCCAGAGCAATCTACAGATTCAATGCAATTCCTATCAAGCTACCAGAGGTCTTTTTCAGAGAACTAGAACAAATAATTTCGCAATTTGTATGGAAATACAAAAAACCTCGTATAGCCAAAGCAATCTTGAGAAAGAAGAATGGAACTGGAGGAATCAACCTACCTGACTTTAGGCTATACTACAAAGCCACAGACATTAAGACAGTATGGTACTGGCACAAAGACAGAAATATAGATCAATGGAACAAAATAGAAAGCCCAGAGATAAATCCACACAGCTATGGACACCTTATCTTTGACAAAGGAGGCAAAAATATACAATGGAGAAAAGACAATCTCTTTAACAAGTGGTGCTGGGAAAACTGGACAGCCACTTGTAAAAGAATGAAACTAGAACACTTTCTAACACCATACACAAAGATAAACTCAAAATGGATCAAAGATCTAATCATAAGACCAGAAACTATAAAACTCCTAGAGGATAACATAGGCAAAACACTCTCCGACATAAACCAAAGCAGGATCCTCTATGACCCACCTCCCAGAATATCGGAAATAAAAGCACGAATAAACAAATGGGACCTAATTAAAATTAAAAGCTTCTGCACAACAAAGGAAACTATAAGCAAAGTGAAAAGACAGCCTTCAGAATGGGAGAAAATAATAGCCAATGAAGCAACGGACAAACAATTAATCTCAAAAATACACAAGCAATTCCTGCAGCTCCATGCTAGAAAAATAAACGACCCAATCAAAAAGTGGGCCAAAGAACTTAACAGACATTTCTCCAAAGAAGACATAAAAATGGCTAACAAACACATGAAAAGATGCTCAACATCACTCATTATCAGAGAAATGCAAATCAAAACCACAATGAGGTACCACTTTACACCAGTCAGAATGGCTGCCATCCAAAAATCTACAAGCAATAAATGCTGGAGAGGATGTGGAGAAAAGGGAACCCTCTTACACTGTTGGTGGGAATGCAAACTAGTATAGCCACTATGGAAAACAGTGTGGAGATTCCTTAAAAAACTGCAAATAGAACTGCCATATGACCCAGCAATCCCACTGCTGGGCATACACACCGAGGAAACCAGAATTGAAAGAGCCACGTGTACCCCAATGTTCATCGCCACATTGTTTACAATAGCCAGGACATGGAAGCAACCTAGATGCCCATCAACTGACGAATGGATAAGAAAGCTGTGGTACATATACACAATGGAAT
>ML664152.1:4294345-4371565 GCA_007570785.1 Antilocapra americana
AACTGGAGCCTATTATCCAGAGTGAAGTAAGCCAGAAGGAAAAACAACAATACAGTATACTAACGCATATATATGGAATTTAGAAAGATGGTAACGAGAACCCTGCATGCGAGACAGCAAAAGGAACGCAGATGTATAGAACAGACTCGTGGACTCTGTGGAAGAGGGCAAGGGTGGGATGATATGGGAGAATGGCATTGAAACATGTTAATTATCATATGTGAAATCAATCGCTAGCCCAGGGCTGATGCTTAGGGCTGGTGCACCGAGATGACCCAGGGAGAGGAAGTTGGGAGGGAGGAAGGAGGGGGGTTCTGGAGGGGGAGTATATGTAAACCCATGGCGGTTTCATGTCAATGTATGGCAAAACCAACACAATAAAGTAAAGAAAATTAAAAAAAAAAAAAAAACAAGACCACGGTGGCAGAGCCAAGAAGTAGGAGGGCTCCAGGTCAGCCTTGGTGACACCTGGACAGTCCACAGCTGCCGGCCCACTTTGGTTTCTTTTCTCTTTTTGTCACAACAGCTTTATGTGGGATACAATTCATATGCCATACAATTCCCCCATTGAGAATGCAAAATTCAATCATTTTTAGGATAAGCACAGAGTTGTGCAACCATCACCACAGTCCTCTTTAGAACACTTTCATCATCTCAGGAAGACACCCTCTAATGATCACCTCCCCAGTCCTCCCAGCCTCCCCTGTCCCTGCCCAGCCCTGGGCAACCACTGAAATGTTTTCTGGGTCTGTGGATTTGCCTGTTCTGGACCTTTCCTGTGCAGGCATGCTCAGCCTCTAAGTTGTCTCCAACTCTTTGTGACCCCATGAACTATAGCCCACCAGGCTCATTCTGTCCATGGGATTTCCCAGGAAGAATACTGGAGTGGGTTGCCATTTGCTTCGTCAGGGGATCTTCCTGATCCAGGAATCAAAGCTGTGTTTCCTGCATTGGCAGGCAGATTCTTTACCACTGAGTCCCCTGGGTTCCTATAAACAGGATAATACAAAATGCGGCCTCCTGTATAACAGAATATTTCCAAGTTTCAGCCATGTTTTACAGGTATTGTCCCTTTGTTCTTGTTTATAGCTGAATGAGACTCCACTGCATGGACAGAGCACGTCTTGCTGGACAGAGTCGTCCGCTGATGGGCGTGTGAGCTGTCTCTGCCTCTTGGCAGTTGTGAAGAACGCTGCAGCCGCCTGTTTCTTGGCTTCTTTCTCGCAAAAGAATTGTGTTTGCAGCTCTAGGCTGGGGCCTTTGGTGACCCCTTCTCTGCCTACTTAGGCAGGAGATGCAGGGAGTACCCCAGTTCCCTCGGAACCACCCCAATTCTTTTATCACTTGGAATTTTTGGCCAGCACTGCCTCACTCAGTGTATAGCCTGCTTCCTGCTGGGCTTCCCAGGTGCTTCAGTGGTAAAGAATCCACCTGCCAATGCAGGAGATTCAGGTTTGACCCCTGGGTTGGGAAGATCCCCTGGAGGAGAAAATGGCAACCCACTCCAGTATTCTTGCCTGGGAAATCCCGTGGACAGAGGAGCCTGGTGGGCTATAGTCCATGGGGTAGCAAAGAGCTGGACATGACTGAGCGACTAAGCATGCACACATGCACCACTTCCTGCTGCCAAGGGTCTATGCATCAGGTCAAGCCAGGTGTATGCATTTTCAGTGGGTTCCCTCATCCTGGGGGGCCCAATCATGAACCTTGAGGATCTGGGGTGAGTCCATCTGGCCCTCTCATGGCCAGCCCTAGCCCAGGGGCCCACAGGAGCCTTGGGGAGGGCAACAGCCTCCACAGAGCCATGACCATCTCATCTAAACTGCAGACTTTAGGCTCTGGTAGTCTGGTGCCCTGGAATTCAATCATTCACGAGTGCAAGCAACTATAAACTCAGGAGTCGGTTTTCATAACCCTGATCAAAACACCATGATGTATGTTGCTGCCCACACCCTGACACTGTTCTTATAACATCCTCAGGGCCAAACCCCTCCCAGCAGAGTAATGTAAACTCACTGTGCTTTCTTTACTTGGATCAAATCCCACTGAAATCAACATTTCACTTCTGTTCTTGCTGGAAATTGACGGGAATCTCACTGAAAACTGTATCATACTCTGCCCACTGGGAACGAAACCCTGGCAGATGGAAGGGGAGAAGCAGCTCACTGTGTGCAGATTACAGACTCCGACACACACCCCATGAACATGTGTGCACACATGCACACCACATGCACACATGTACACATATGACACAGCTGTGCAAACATGCACACACATGTGGTCTTGACCTGTCCATCTGGACCCCTAAAGGTCCCTCTAGCTTATGAATAAAGGGAGGTACAATGAGCCAAAGGTCCAGAGGATCATTCAGCGAATTCATCCAACCAAGGTGTGGTCACATGGAAGGTGTTTTAGCCCTACAAAAGGAGCCATGTGGGAAGAACACCAAAATCCAACTTTCCAGAGGTTTAGACCTGGGGAAAAGGCTCTGGTGACTATGGAACCCCATGAAAGGAAAGAGAGGAAAAGCTGGAAATGATAGAAAGAAATGGGCAACTTCACTTGGACAAGGGCACAGAGTGGAGGGAGGCCCTGAAGGTTCAGGAAATTTTGAGATGTTTGTGGGGGAAAAGGCCAAGGAAGGAGAAAGCAAAAGACACCTGCTATGGCACCTCCAGAGAGGAGCTGCAGGCCAGGAAATTAACACAAAATGAACAAGGCCTGGGAGGGAGAATGCTTAGAGGAAAACAGTGATGCTGTAAGGAGCAGGGGGAGTGTGTGAAAACACTGAGACCAGGGGAGCAGGGGGAGCTGCCTGGGAGTTTCACCCCAGGCCCCCTAATTTCTACCCAGAAGGGAGGTTAAGGTGTTAATGGAAGGGTGTGTGTGCTGCATTCCACGGGGCCGTCCAGCTGGTCTCACACCTGGTTTTCACCCTACACATGCAGAGGAGGTCCTGCTATCCCTGGGTAGAGGTTGGGACCAAAGCTTGCCCCAGCTTGCCCACAAGACCTCAGATCAGCTCAGATCTCCTGGCTGCAGACCCTGGTCCGTAGACAGGGTCCTCCAGGGGAGGGCTTGGTGAACCGACAGCAGCAACACCCACCGGCATCACCATCTAGCCAAGGCCCCCCTCCCCAGTGAAGATTGGGCTGGGGTGCAGCCTAGGTATTAGGTTTTTGGAAAACTCCCCAGCCAAGTCTGATCACTGCCAAGATGAGCCTGAATACTGCTGCCAGGGCCACTTCCATCGGGCAAGGGAGGTTCATTCTAGAGGCTGCCCAGCAAGCAAGTCACCAGTTATGCACAATGTAAAAATGTCTAAAGTCTGCAAACCATGACATCTGGTCATTCGTGAGACGCTCTGTTTTAAAATGAGCTTCAAACCAAAGGTCCAGCAGGATGGATGAGCACCCAGGAGTGAGAATGGGGCTGGGTGAGGGTGGTTTCCCCACCAGCCACCCTCCTGGAGGGGCAGGTTCAAGGTGAGCCACTCCCATGAGAGCACAGTACCTGCCTGTCAGGTTAGGCCAGTCCTGGGAACACCCAGCAGCTGGAGAGCATCTCATCTGGATCAGCTTGGACTGGATGGGAGCCAGTTCCCCCAGGGTTAAGCCTCAACTGTCAGGACCCCCAGAGGAAAGCCTGACAGCAAGGACTATCTTCTAGGCCCTCACCTTTTAAATCCTTATCCCTGGGGCTTGACTAAGCCAGAGCAGCCTCTGGATGGAACTAGGCCTCCTAGGCTTGCAAGGTGGTGCTAGTAGTGAAGAATCCACCTGCCAGTGCAGGAGACATGAGAGATGTGGGTTCGATCCCTGGGTCAGGAAGATCCCCTGGAGAAGGAAATGGCAACACACTCCAGTATTCTTGCCCAGGAAATCCCATGGACAGAAGAGCCTGGTGAGCTACAGTCCACAGGGTTGCAAAGCGTAGGACATGCACACACACACACACACACACACACACACACACACACACACACACACACCCCAGGTCCTCACAGCATCTCTAAGAATTCTAACCCCTTAGAGATGGGGAAAGGGAGCATCTCTGAGTGTGAGGATCCCAGCTGCGCCTGGTCTGGCTGCTGTTTTGAAATAAGTCATCTGGTTTGACCACAGATACCTTCTGTTAGTCAGCAGCAATTACTGAGTGTCTTCTAGGCTCATGGCTCTGCCCCTGCCCTTGTTAGTAGCCACTCTACTCACAGCTGGGCCAGAGTCCCATTGTTGCCTGAGGCGAGTCCCTGTACCATGGCCATGGGAAACGTGCCCCCCGTGCTGACCTTCTGGGATGCCTTTAGGGGTCTCTTTCACACACCCCACCATCCTGACTGGCGCCTGCCTGGGGACAGACAGCGGGTGCTGAGGGCCTGGGCCACTCCCAGGGCTGGTCCCACCCAGGTCTCACCCTTCCTTCACCCCACATCTTTTTCCAAACTGTGAAGCTCCAACTGACTTTCAAAGTCACTCATTTTACAGAGAAAACACATGGAAATGCTAACATGGATTAAGATCGTGCAAAAGCCAAGAAAACAAGGAAAGGAAAAAGTTGTTCACAGTTTCTCCATCAGCAGCTCCCCAAACTCACTGCTGCGTGGCACGGCTGCCTGGGTCCCAAAGGGCTTCCTCTGCAGGGCAAGTGGGGCTTCAGGGCTGCTGATGCATGAGTTTCTGGGGGCTTTCATTTCCATCATGAACTGAAAGTGGTAAATATGGAAACCAGAAGAACACCTCACTTTGCAGAGTTCACCAGCCCTATTTAACTCAGTGATTCTCAGACCACATGGGGCAGCAGAAAAGAAGGTGAAATTTCTAATCATCAAATGTGTGCTCATGGACTTTTTTAACCTCTTTGTACCAAAGATTCTTCATTTGATCTCATCCATGGAAAACATTAGGATTCAGTTCAGTTGAGTATAGCAAAGATCTGGCGGCAGTGTCTTAAAGGCACAAAGGTTTAATTCTCTGACATAAAAGAAGTCTAAAGCAAACACTACAGGGCAGATACAATAGTTTCATGAAGTCAGTGGACCCCCATGTTGCTTCTGTTTTTCTGTTCTGCCATATGTGGTTTCTCAGAGTCAACTCATGGAACAAAATGGTTGCTGGACCTCCATTCATGGCATCCACATTCCAGGCAGTGGAAAAAAGAAGCAGGGGGATGTGAGAGAAGTGCCTCCTCCTTTCGGAGGAGACTGAACAGAATTCCCACATGTTCATGGACATTCCTTTGGCAGAACATCATACGAGGGCCAAGATGCTGGAAAAAGCCGAGCACACTGACACCTCAGATAAACCTGGTGTTCTATCGCTCTGAAGGAAAGGGAAGATGGATGTAGGAGTGGGTACCAGCAGCCTCTCACAGATGTCGAAAAGATATGAAGGTGGTGGTCACTACCAGTCTGCTCCCTATGTCCATAGTTAACACGTGAAGAGGATCAGAGTTGTACATTATGAAGGCACAGTCTTCCTATGAAGGTGTATGGAAGGGAAAGTGTTAGTCGTTCAGTCTTGCCCCGACCCTGGTCTTGGAGCTTGCAGCATCCGTGGGATCCTTAATTGATGTCAGACACTGCTTCTGAGTTGTCCATCCCCAGCCCGTTAGTCAGCTGTGGCTGCTGGCTGATACTGCAGGCCTGGTGGCTTTGACAAGAGGAGCCCCTTCTCTCACAGTTCTGGAGGCTGGAAATCCCAGATGGAGGTTGCAGGAAGGGTGGCTCCTCTGAGGCCTCTCTCATCAACGCGTACATGGTCATCATTTCCCAGTGTCCTTGCATGCTGATCCCTTGTGTGCAACTGTGTGCTGATCTCTTCTTAGAAGGGCACCAGTCGGATTGGACCTAATTTCAGCTTAATCATCTCTTTAAAGACTTTATTTCCAATAAGGTCATGTTCTGAGATACTAGGGGTGAAGATTTTCAATATATAAATTACCTGGGGACACAATTCAGCACATAACACCTCTCAAAGCAGGAGGCTTGTCATCATTCTCTATTTAAGACCCTGCTAATAATTTAATGGAACTGCACTTCAGTATTTCTGAGAATGTTTCTCCCACTCTTTTGTATTTCTCCAGAGCAGAGGGACATTAATATCTGGTTCAGATGACTGGTTCCCGGAAGCTATAATAAACAAAGCTTTAGTGCCTCAAAGGGCCAAGTTTTTGGTGTTTCTGGGGGGGAAAAAGTAGTCCCTAATTTTAGGGACTCTGTCATTTTTCTAGTTAAGTGCAAGAGCAATCATTTTGGACCATTTATCCTAAAATAAGTTCACCACTAATCTTGAGTTTCTTGAGCCTTCTTAAGCCTCTCAGATCAGTCCCAGCCACAGGTCTGCTTCAATGTGACTGCATCATGCCTGCTTTTTTTAAGCAAGCCCCACTCAGCAGACTCTAGGGTTACAGGAATTGGGACATGGCTCACCTGTGCAGGCCCAGGAGACCTGAAATTAAAGGTGGGCCGCAGAGTCATGCTACTGTTCTATGCATCACCAATGCTGGGGAGGGAGTAGACGGCACCCGTACTGCAGAGTCAAGGGAGAATGTCCCACACTCCACCACTCTGGGGCTGAGGGCACCAGTGCCAACATCTGCAAAGACATTCAGAGCTGGGGAAGGAGAAGCCAAGGGCAGGGCCAGGCCGGTCTGGTCCCAGACACCAGGCACCATGGCCTCTTCCAGCAAGCTCACCCTCCCATGGGAGGCCTGGCTTGACCCTGACACCGAGGCTTCCTCATAGGATAAACAAAGACTCCTCTCGCATCTGGAGAGGCTCTCTGCAGCCTTCTTGCCCTTGGAGTACGAGCCCTGGAGTCAAGGTCTGAGTTCTGGTCTTGCCACTGCCCCCAGGCTGAACTGCTTAGCTCCCCATCCAAAATGGTGAGCCAGTGGAACTAGAGACCTCAGGCTCCCGTCCGTCTCCCAAGTCTTACAAATTTTTCTTGGGAACCAAGAGGAACTGATTTGCGAACCAGCCTTGTGGGGTGCAACTGTGCCCTGCTAACCTAGGAGTCCAAAGCTGCCATGTTCTCTGAGGCCCTGTCCCCAACCCTGCCCACAGGGAAAGTGGAGACATGCACTCTGTCAAGGGTCAGCTGGACTTGGACCACCTTCCATCTTCCAGGGCCACCTGCAAACCACTCTTTATTGAGTATGAGCTATGAGGAAGTACAGCCAGCTCTCTGCCTCCGAGGATGCAGAACCCATGGATTCTGAGGGGCAACTGTAAGAGACGCGAGCTGGATTTGGGCATCCGAGGACGGTTCTGAGATGAACCCCGGAGAATACCCAGGGACGCCTGTGTTAGAGTGCGTGTGTGCATGTTCAGCCATTCTGCCTCTTTGTGACCCCATGGCCTATAGCCTGCCAGTCTCCTCTGTCCATGGAATTTTTTTTTTTCCAGGCAAGAATACTACAGTGGGTTGCCATTCCCTTCTCCAGGGTATCTTCCCAACCCAGGGACTGAACCAAGTCTCCTGTGTCTCCTGCATAGGCAGGAGCACTGAGCCATCTGGGACTCCCCTGTATTAGAAACAAACTCATTTCTTTCCTCTTCTTAAAACAGACAAACATTCATAGATGATTTTTTAGAAAATCTTCCTTTATCTCAGTTTGAAAGAGACTAAGTCATACGCATGTCCTGCACTTTCTGGTGATTAAAGAACAGCTTGACCTGATAAATGGAAGTTTTAAGGCACTTACAGGGCCTGGAAAGAAGTGTGGAAGCCAATTTGAGCATAGAATTAAAAATACCATCTGGGTTTTGGTGACAATGAGTAACACTATTGGCTCTTCTGAGCTCAGACAATTATAATATGAAAAAGAATTTTTTTTAAGTCTGCACAGTTAAAATGGTAAAAAGATGTCTCATGGTGAAAAAAGACAAAAATAATCCCTGTCTTCGTGTGCTGCACACCCTGGTACCGAGTGCATTCATCATGTCTGGAAAAGGCGGAGGATGGAGAATGTCATCAGGGACACCTTCAAGGTCAGTGAGTGTGAGATGGTGTCACCGTGTGTTTAGAGTTTAAGGTCGCCCCGTACACCCAGGAACAGAGAGGGCGAGGGTGGGTGTGGAAACGAGGAGGAAGTTGATAAGCTAGGACAATGAGCCCTCTCTCAAAATATTTAGTCAACTGAAGCCTGCACACATCAGTGGGGGATGCCCTCATCTCCTTGTCTTGCCGGGAGACTGTGTTCTGGCCTTAAATCAGGAATAGACATCACACCCCCCCTTTGGCATCAGCCTGCTTGTCACACAGCCTGAGACCTCAGGCTGCCCACCTTCCCCTGGTTCTAGGACCACTATTTCCCTCAGTTCATACCTAGGCCAGCCCAGGAAGGACAAAGATTTCTTTCTTTAAGGCTAAAAGCCACAGCCATGGCTGTGGATGGGGAGGAGATGCCCACCCCGATGTTGGGGAGCAAAGATGAGTGGGAAGGAGGGTGACACAAGGCTCTGAGATCCCCATGGCCTGTGAGCAGGGAAGAAGAGGCGAACATTCCTGGCAGTGTGGTGACAATGATCACAGCTCACATGGACGGAGCCTTTATATGTGCTAAGCACAGGCCTAAGTGTTTTTTGCATGTAGTTTCATTTAAACATAATCACCCAGAAGTTAGACTCTTCCCTGTCTGAAAAGCCACAGAACCCTTGACCTTCATATATGGTCTGGACACCATCCTGCCTTCTCTGTTCCCCAGCCCCTTGACACACACACACACTCACACACACACACACAACACACACAGTCATACACACACATACTCATACATGCACGCACACACGACACACACAACACACACTCACACACACTTGCTGTCCTAATGCAAGCGTGTCCTAATGCCTTGCCTTGCATTCCTGAACCAGCTTTCATCAGCCTGTCACTTCCACTACTGCCCTCAAGTAAATCTCAAGGTCATAGTGACAACCTTGTTGCTCAATGCAATTTTTTATTAAAAAAATGTTTATAACAGTTTTAAAGGTTACTTACCAGTGTGGCCCCTAATGTAAACTATGGACCTTGGATGATAACGCTGTGTCAATGCAGGCTCATCAGTGGTGACAAATGTACCATCTGGGGGTGAATATCAATAGTGGAGGAAGGTGTGCCTGAGTAGAGAAAGGGGTTTATGAGAAATCTCTCAATATTGCTGTGAACTTAAACCTAGTCCAGAAAAATCATGTCTTCTTTATTTTTATTTTAGTTGTCCAAGCTGCATGGCTTGTAGGACCTTAGTTCCCCAACCAGCCAGGAATTGAACCTGGGCCCTCAGCCATGAAAGTGCAGAGTCCTAACCACTAGGGAATTGCCCACATATCTTTAAATTTTTTTAAAGTAGCAGCTGCTGAGCCTGTATGACACCAAG
This sequence comes from Antilocapra americana, assembly GCA_007570785.1. Classification (NCBI taxonomy): domain Eukaryota; kingdom Metazoa; phylum Chordata; class Mammalia; order Artiodactyla; family Antilocapridae; genus Antilocapra; species Antilocapra americana. The sequence continues at coordinate 4,303,718 of ML664152.1, forward strand.
TAACAAACTGCAGAGCCCACCTTCAGGCAACCCCAGACAGACAGTGGTCCAGAACTGTGTTCTCTGGAGGACCTGTAGCCTCAGATCAGCTTCTCAGAGGCCCAGGTTGTTGTTGTTGTTCAACCTGTTGTGTCCATCTCTTTTTGACCCCACAGACTGCAGCACACAAGGCTTCCCTGTCCTTCACCATCTCTTGAGCTTGCTCAAACTCAAGTCCATTGAGCCAGTGATGCCATCCAACCATCTCATCCTCTGTCATCCCCTTCTCCTCCTGCCCTCAATCTTTCCCAACCCAGGAATCCCCTTCAAGCCCTCCATCTCAGGCCTCCTCTAGCACGGGGCCCATGGGATGAAGCTGTGGTCTGGGGAAGTGCTGTGTAGACCGGAACCTGGAAATGCCTGGGAAAGTGGGAGCTACATAAGAAGAACAAAGGCCAGATGCTACCATGTCACCACTTTCACATCCAGGAAAGGTGCTGCTGGCTCCAGTCCCCAGGTGCACGTGTCTGGAGAAAGCTGGTCCAGAGGCCTCAACTGAGGTGTAAAGGGGGGACTGAAACCGGCTTCTGCCCAGACCCATACCCCGGATTCAGTTTGCTCAAGGCCAGCTGCAGGGAAAAAGGGCCAACTAGCCCCAGCACGGCATCTCCTGACCTGACCCTACCTCCCAAAGAAAGATGCAGAAAGTGGCAGGAATAGTGTCTGGGCCAGGATGAGGGGGCAGACCCACAACCTGAGCTCCTCCCAGAATAGGCCTAAGGCTCCCAGGCTGACCTTCAGGGCCCTCTGCCCTGCCCTCCCACAAGACATGCCAGGGACCCACAGGATGGCAGTTCTTCCTGCATGTGATGGGTCTGGGGCAGGTGGAAGTGTGCAGAGGGGCGAGGGAGAATTGGGGGCAAACCCAGGAGTGGGGAGGTGGGAGGCCGAGCCCTGCCCAGCACAATCACAATCTTGCTTTTCATTGTTCTGAGGTTCAGGGTCCAACACGGACTCCCAACAGATGCAGTTTTCCCACTAATGTTTTATTCCAAGGTGTACAAACATCACAGCATTGGTTTTGATGCTTCACTTCAAAAATATTTACCAAAACGAGTTATCTCACCTGCCGGGGTCCAGCTCCGGCGGGGTCCAGGGGTCTTGAGGGATGAGTGGCGTCGGCAGAAGAACTGAGCTGAGTCGATGTGTGGTGATGAAGCAGTCTCTCTTTATTGCTGTTAGTTTTGTGAGGTGATGGAGAAGTCTCTCCAAAAGGTGGTGGAGAAGTCTCTCACTTTATTTCTGTTAGCTTACAGTTTTATAGCCAAAGAACATCCCCATTACATCACAACTATTTTATGCAAACTTTTGTTTTCTGCCTACCATCAACAACTTTTACATTAAGCTCATTTTCCTTGCAAAAGGTTGGATTTCTGCATAATTAGACTTAACAATAGTATGTTTGCCATTTGAATGTCTCTAGCATACCTTTTTTAGCATAATGTGGGCAAATATTCACTGTCTTACAAGATAGCCTTTTCAGCAAAGATAAAAATCTTGCAACTTATCCAGGAAACACAGGGCTAGAATCTATCTCAAAGAGAGGGGGTTGTAAAGAACTAACTTTCCATATCCGAGAGGGAATAAGGCTGTAAATGACTTTACTTTAAGAATGTATGCATTTCTTTTGTCCCTGGAAAAGGTGTGCCTCTCCACTCATCTCTGAATATTCAGGGCTTGACATAGGAAGCCTCCTGCCAAATGTTCCCTGACAAGGTGCAACTATGTAGAAGCTAGAAAGAGGGGCTTAAGCTTGAAACTGTTTTATTCTATTAACCTATTTTGGTTTTTACAAGGAAAGAGAAAAGAAGACAAAGACAGTTTAGCAGCACTGCTTTAACAATGAAACCCTATTAACCTTACAACTACTAAAAATAATTCCTATGTCTACACTATCCTAAAGCAATCAGTGTCTCCAACTATGCTGGCCACAGTTATGGGCATTCCTAAGTCCCATTCCAGCCTGGTTTTTACAAGGAAGGGAGCCTCCTCCGTGGAGTGGTTGGGGGAGTGGGATGTGGAAAGGTGACCCAAGTACGGGCCCTTCCGGTGGTGGCTTTGCCATGACCCCCAGAGAACTCTTGGTAAACTCCCCAGTAACTAGTAGGAGGTATAGTAATCTATTTAAATGTCCCTTATTCCTCCTTAGTCCTCGGGAAAGGGAATCTGCCTTCCCGGATCCTCTGAGGGAAATAAGGTCTGAGGGAATTATCTCAGGATGAATTTTTTCTAACTGGGACTGATCTGAGATGAGCTAATGTTCAGAGCATAAACAGAACTTCCCAAGAAGAATACCAGGAGGGGCCTTGCCTTGGGATGCCCCGAAGGAAAATCCACTTTGCAGTTTCCTTCTCAGTCTCGTGACTTTGTCATCCGAGTGAGGGGGCATCCTGACGGCTCCCAGCACTCCCCATCCACGTTTCCTCGTATAAAAATATCCAAAGAGAACAAGTCTTCATGAAGCAGTGCTTGCCAAAAATATCGTTTCCTAATAGCCTTGTTTATGGAAAAATTAAATGTCTACACTAAAGGTTCAGCAAGGAGCCAGAAGAAGGATCCTCGCATGATGGAGGCTAGAACAGTCCCAGAAAGCCTCCCTATGTCTTATGTTTAAATAGATAAGGCAGCTCATGGCCCAGACCTAAAGTCTAGGGACTTCCCTGGTGGTCCAATGGCTCAGACTCTACGCTTCCAATGCAGGGTGCCAGGGTTCCATCCCTAGTCAGGGAACTAGATCCCACATGCCACAACTAAGACTCAGCACAGCCAAATAAACAAATAAATATTCAAACAAACAAACAAAAACCCTAAAACCCAGAAACGAAAAGATTCCTGAGGTTTTGCTCTGAAACTCTGTCCTCCTCTGGGTTACTCCAGGACATGTAGTACAGGGGAAGAAAGTTTTTCCTTCTGCTCTTTCAGGTTCTTTGGCTGGTCTGATCATTAAATCCATTAATGCAGGGGGGAAAAAAGCAAACAAAATAACTTATGTACAGAAGCTCCAGAAAGACACAAAGACTCAAAAGGCAACCAGGTAACTGAAGCTTGTAGAACATCCTGAGCTAAGGCAAATGGTGGGGAGGCCACAGGGAAAGGGACCCTTCACATGAAGGCAGAGGAGATGCTTGGGAAACAGGAGCTGCCCTGTTAGGCAGGTAAGCTTCTTAGGTAACAATGTTTCCTTGGTGAGTGCTTTCTTTCTGGGATAGGCTCCCTCTCCACTGTAAACAGGCAGAGGAGGAGGTACAGAGCCTTTTCTGAATCTTCTGGGGACTGATTGCATTTAGCTCAAAGTAATTATTTGCAAGTGACATATTTGGGGATGGCAAAACCTGCTCCCCTCCCATGCTGAGATTTCGGAGGATTTTCTAAGTATTTATTCTTTGGCTGTACCAGGTCTTAGTCTTGGCAAGTGGGATCTTTACTTGCAGCGTGGGAACCTTCAGTGGCATTATGTGGAAGCTAGTTCCCCACCCAGGGATCAAACCCAGGGTTTGATCGAAAGTGCAGAGTCTCAGCCACTGAACCCCCAGGGAAGTCCCAAGATTTCAGGAGACCTCAGGATCCTGTAACCTTGAGTAGTCACATCTTCTGAAGAAGAGCTTGCTTTGCATTCTTTATGTTTTTCTCTCTAAGATGGATTTATTGAGCTGATAAAATGTACTCATTTTATGGTATATACATAAGTAATTATGTTGCACACCTGAAACTAATATGATGTTACATGTCAGTTGTATCTCAATAAAATTTCATCCTTTTCAGATGTACAGCTCATCTCCAGCAAGATACAGAGCACATCACCCCCCAAAAGCCCTCTCCTGTCCCTTTGTCATCTCTCCCCACACCCACAGCACCCCTGGTATAGATCCTGATATTTTTGTTTTTCCCGGAATGCCGTTTAAATAGACCCATATAGAAGATGTGGTACATATATACAATGGAATATTACTCAGCCATTATAACAAATGAAATAATGCCATTTGCAGTAACATGGATGAACCTAGAGATTGTCATGCTGTGTGAAGAAAGTCAGAGAAAGAAAAATGTCCTATGACATTCCGTATATGTGGACTCTAAAACAAAATGATTCAAATGAATTTATAAAACAGAGACTCACAGACTTAGAGAACGAACTTATGTCTGCCAGAGATTGAGGGGAAAGATGGGAGGAAGGGATAGTTAGGGAGTTGAGATGGACAGTACACACTGTTATATTTAAAATGGATAAGCAACAGGACCTACTGTATAGCACAGGGAACTTCACTCAATGTTATGTGGCAGCTTGGATGGGAGGGGAGTTTGGAGGAAGAATGGATACCTGGTGGGATTCCTAGGTGGCTCAGTGGTAAAGAATCCGCCTGCAATGCAGATGTGGGTTCAATCCCTGAGCCGGGAAAATCCCCTGTACAAGGAAATGGCAACCCACTCCAGTATTCTTGCCTGGGAAATCTCATGGACAGAGGAGCCTGGTGGGCTACAGTCCACGGGATCGAAAAGGAGCTGGACACAACTTGGTGATACAGCAATGGATAATGTAGCGGAGTCTCGTGATCAAGTGACTGTTCATTTCCCTGATGACACACAGTGTTGAGCATCTTTTCATGTGTTCATTTGGGGTCTGTATCTCTTCTCTGGAGTCTGCTCAGCCTATTTTTGAAAATGGAAGCTCTGCATTTTCTTATCCAGGCTGCTCACGAGTAGTGGGGTGGGGAGGCACCCCAGTCTGTTGGTGCTCATTTTCCTTCATGTCACCTCTATGATGCCCTGAGCATCCTTGAGGTTCTAGAAGACACACGCAGCCTCTGGGAAGGCTCCTCAGGGGAAAGTCCCGGTACCTGGGCGTGTGGATGACTTGTGAGTCCAGAAGTCCTTCATGGGCCCTGGACTGAACCAGGGATGTGTCAGTAAGGTGCCCCTCCAGTTGTGTGTTCACATGCTCTTCTGAGAGGGAGGCAGAGGGTGGACCACATAGCTGGTGCGCTTAGAATCCCCAGAGCCTGAAGCCTGCCTGGGGCTGGGTCTTCAGGGATGGCAGGATTTCAGCTGGTCTTAACCAAGTACTTACAGTGGTGAAGGCCACAGGGTTCCTGCAGCAAGCCCACCCTGAAGCTCTGGATGGGAAGGACAGGTCTGGACCCAGAATGGACTGCTGCTGACCTCTGGATCTGCATACCAGCTCCCAACATGAAAGCCCCAAACCCTGCAGTACCTGGGCTCCTGTCCATGTTTGCACCACCTCTACCTTCCGCCAGAGTCATTGACTTCCCTTTGCACAGTCTGTGCAGCCTCGTACCTTCGGCCTACAGTGACTCCCGGGATCCTCCCACTCCCTACACCCCCTGGATCCTGCTGCCCACACTTGATGCTCTGGGTGCCCCCCCACCAAACCAGGGGACACTGGGCAACATCTGGAGATGTTTTTGGTTGTCAAAACTAAGAGGGTTTCTACTGACATCTCACAGGTGTAGGGCCAGCGATGCTGCACCACCTCCTACTATGCACAGGATGGCTCCCACACTCAGCAATGATTCAACAGCCCCTAGCACTTCCTGATTCATATATGTCAGGCATCCAGCCTGGGATAGATGTGTCCAGTGCACCGGCCCATCATTGACACCTGTGATACTTTTAGCCATGGCAATGCTTATGAACTGCCACGTTCTCATGAATTATCATTAATTCCATTGTATTTTCATCCTCATAAGGGAAAAAAGCAATAAGAAAAATGGGAGAAGACTCTTGAGAGTCCCTTGGACTCCAAGGAGATCAAACCAGTCAATTCTAAAGGAAATCAATATTCATGGAAAGGACTGATGCTAAAGCGGAAGCCCCAATACTTTGGCCACCTGATGGGAAGAGTCAACTCATTAGAAAACACTCTGATGCTGGGGAAGATTGAAAGCAAGAGGAGAAGGGGATGACAGAGGATGAGTGGTTGGATGGCATCACCGACTCAATGGACATGAGTTTGAGCAAACTCCAGGAGATGGTGAAGGACAGGGAAGCCTTGCATGCTGTTGTCCAGGGGGTCTCAAAAAATCATACATGACTTAGTGACTGAACAACAACAGCAAAATGAAGAAGACATGAGTAACGTACTTGCTGGATCACTTGCACGTAGGTGGGACTGAAGACAGAAGTGTCTGTTGATGACGCAGAGTTACAGCTGCACATCCGTCCTGCACAGATATCGTGTCCAAGGTCTGAGAAACTCACGTGTCATCATCTTCAGTGATAGGCCTTTCTTATTCTCATTCTTTCATTGTCATTTTCATTGGGAGGTTTGCAAAAACTTAACTCATTTTTAAAAATAAAGCTAAATTTAAAGCTTAATTAGTCATAGTTTTACATGTCAGCTTGGCTAGGCTGTGGTACCCAGCTTTTAGCCAAATATGATTTTAGATGTTTCTTTGAAGGTATTTTTTAGATGAGATTAACATTTAATCAGCAGACTTTGTAAAGCCAATTGCTGTCTGTATTGGGGGAGAGGATCTCATCTAATCAGCTTCCCAGGTGGTGCTAGTGGTTAAGAACCCACATGCCAATGCAGGAGACACAGGAGACGTGGGTTTGATCCCTGAGTTGAGAAGATCCCCTAGAGAAGAGCATGGCAACCCACACCAGTATTCTTGCCTGAAAAATCCCACGGACAGAGGAGCCTCATGGGTTACAGTCCACGGGGTTGCAAAGAGCTGGACAATACTGAGTGACTGAGCACACACACACTCGACACACCCATCCAATCAGTGGGAGACAAAGAAAAAGGAACGACACCCCCAGGGAAGAGGGAATTCTGCCAAAACAGACTTTGGGCTCGAAATGCAGCTCTTCTGAGTCACCAGTCGGTCAGCCCACCCTGAAAATTTTGGATTGGGCAGTCCCCTTAAATGTGTAAGATAATTCCTTAAATTAAATGTTTATTTCTCTTGATCTAGACATAGATACACACACACACACACACACACACACACACACACACACACACACACCCTGTTACTCTGTTGGTTATCTGTTATGTTTCTCTGGAGAACTCAAATATCCTATATTTATTATTTTTCCTGTAAAACGGCATTCATTTGAGATTTTAAGTGGCCAGCACTGCATTATCCATATGACATTGGCTTTTTTTCTTTATTTTTTTTCAGAATATTGAATATAGTTCCCTGTGCCATACAGTAAGTCCTTATTGTTTATCTATTTTACATCTAGAAGTTTGTATTTGCTAATTCCAGACTCCTAATTTATCCCTCTTTCCACCCTTCCCCTTGAAAACCTTAAGCTTGTTACCCATGTCTGTGACTCTGTTTCTGTTTTAGAAGTAAGTTCCTTTATACCATATTTTGGAGTCTGTAAGTGATTTCTTTCTCCGACTTACTTTACTTGGTATGATAATCTCTAGGTCCATCCACATTGCTGCAAATGGCATCGTTTCATTCTTTTTCATGGCTGAGTAGTATTCCATTGTACATATGTACCACATCTTCTTTCTCCATTCATCTGTCAATGGACATTTAGGTTGTTTCCATGTCTTGGCTATTGGGAATAGTGATACTGTGAACACAGTGGAGCATGTATCTTTTTGGATTAGAGTTTCATCTGGATATCCCAGGAGTGGGATAGCTGGATCATATGACAACTCTATTTTTAGCTTTTTAAGGAACCTTCCTACTGTTCTCCATAGTGGCTACACCAAGTTACATTCTTACCAATAGAAGCTTCCCTTTTCTACACACTCTCTCCAGCATTTCTTGTTGTAGACTTTTTAATGATGGTCATTCTGGCTACTATGAGGTGATACCTCATTATAGTTTTGATTTGCATTTTTCTAATAGTTAATGATGTCCAGCACTTTTTCATGTGCCTATTTACCATCTGTATGTCTTCTTTGGAGAAATGCCCACTCTTTTATAGAGCCATTTACTCTTTTATTATTGAGTTGGATGAGCTATTTGTATATTTTAGAAATTAAGCCCTTGTCAGTTGTGTTGTTTTTTCTCCTATTCTGTAGGTTGTCTTTTGGCTTTATTTATGGTTCCCATTGCTGTGCAAATGTTTGTTCTTCACAAAGATTTTGAATTCCATTGATGCCTGGGTCACCATGCACATGTGTAGCTTGTGAAATCACAGTGGCGAGTAAAGTGGCTGTCCCATCCACACCCAGCAGAGATCCTCAGGAATGAAGGTTCCACCAGACCCAGCTGCAAGCAAGACGCAAACAGAAGCTTGTGTGTCTCCCACCTAGGTATGGGGAGAAGGGTATGGGAAACCAGCTTGATTTGGAACAGAAAATGGAACTTTCCAAAATGGGAAAAAGATGCTCAGGACGAGATCAAGCCAGAAAAAGCTGGACCAGATTTAGAGGACCAAAGGCTTGTATTCTGTTGTATCTTCCATGGATGCTAGAATGCAAAGGATGCAACAAACATTCACTGAATAAACAAATGAATGAATGAATCCCATAAAGTCAAAAGCTAGGAAGTTTCTGGGCACAAGTGTGTGTGTGTGTGTGTGTGTGTGTGTGTGTGTGTGTGTGTGTGTGCACATGTGTGTGTGTGTGTTAGCCACTCAGTCATGTCTGGCTCTGTGACCCCATTGACTGTAGCTGGCCAGGCTCTTCTGTTCATGGAATTCTCCAAGCAAGAAGAGGGCACATACAGACAGGTCAATTTCTGATCCTCTAGAGAAGGAAATGGCAATCCACTCCAGTATCCTTGCTTGGAGAATCCCATGGATAGAGGAGCCTGACAGGCTACAGTCCAAGGAGCCACAAAGAGTCAGACACGACTGAGCATCTGAGCCACATCCCAACTATTCGTGAAACCTCACACAGCACCGATCTATACTCTGCACCTGTTTTAACACATGTTCCACTGGTTGTCCAATGCTCATGCGTTAAATACATTTAAAAAAAATCTGTTAAATGCCTGAAGTGAAAATACGCTCCCACAATTTTTAGAAGTTTCCACAAGGAGCAGTGCTGTGGGGCAAATCATGTCCCCCATAAGACACACTGAAGTCCTGACAGCAACACCCACAACTGTGGCTGCCTTGGGAAACTGGGTCTTCATAGATGTCATCAGGTTAACATGAGGTCATGGAAGAGCGAGCTGGTCTCCAGTTTAACTACTGGGGTCATGAGGAAAGAGAGATGGAGACACAGAGGACACACGGGGAGGGTGGAGGCTGGAGTGATGCATCTGCAAACTGAGGAGGGCCGGGCCCTCATGGAAGCTGGAAATGTCAGGAAGGACCTTCTAGCTCCCCTAGACTCCTCAGAGACACCATGGCCCTGCTGACTCCTTGATTCTGGACTTTTGGCCCCCACAACTCTGAGAGCATAAAGCTCTGTTGTTTAAGCTGCCTGGTCTGTGGTACATAGAATGAGCCCCCATAAAATGGCACAGAACAAGTGCGTGTCCTGAGAGCCCAGGCCAGCACTGAAGTGAACGGGAAACTTGAATTCTGAAACATGGAACCAGCACTCTTAGGGGCTTACATCATGCTGGGCACCTGTCCACTGTCTAACACTGGAGACTCACTAACTCAGCCCTTCCACAACTCAGGGCGAGACCAAGGCACAGTGAGGTTAAGTAACTCACTCAAGGTCACACAGCTCAACCCTGGCAAGGTAGGGATGTGACTCAGGTTGCACTCACCGCCTCCTCCTTCAACACTCAGTGGTTCAGCCTGCGTTCTTGTCCCAGGGCTGCCATAACAAAGGACCACAAGCTTAGTGGCTTAAAACAATGAGAATATATACTCTCTCAGTTCAAGTGCCCGAAGTGCAAGATCCAGGTGTGGTCAGGACTGTGCTTTCTCTGAAGTCCCCAGGGAGGAGACCCTCTGCCACTCCAAGCTTCTGGGGGCCACCAGCAATCCTTGGCTTTCCCGGGCTTGTGGCCACCTCACTCAACTCTCTGTCTGTGTCTTTACATGGCCTGCTCCCGGTGCATCCGTGTATCTCCAAGACACGGCTCTCTCCTCCTAAAGACGCAGGTATCTGATCTAGGGCCCACCTCACTCCAGGATGACCTCATCTCAACCAGATTACATCTGCAAAGACTCCATTTGCAAATAAGGTTACCGTCACAAGCTTGGGGCTTAGGACGTGGACATACTTGGGGAAACATTTCCACCCACTATGTGCTCAGACCTGCCCTGGGGAATACAGGGTCCTCAGAGATGGCAGCAAGGAGGAGGCAAGAAGCAGGGCAGGGTCCCAGGGCTCCCCCAGGGCTGAGCCCTGCTCTCAGGGGATGGGAAGAGCCACCTGAAGGCACTCACTGTGGGACAGAGATCTGGGTGCCCACAGGCCTCGGGAGGCAGAATACTTGCCTCTGCTGCCCTGGAAGGGGCTCTTTCATATGCCTTCGGCCAAGCCACTGGATCTGTGAGCATCCTCTCCAAAGCACCATGTTTTCCATGCAAGGCTCCAGGGCTATTTCCAATGAGACGCTTTGCAGGCAGCACAAAGCCAGGACTTGAAAGTATATTGTCTGAATCAGGGGAAACGTGAATTCATTTGACGGACAAATATTCAGTGATCAACTACTATGTCCAGTCACCAGCAGAAATATCAAAAATTCTGGGTTGGACCTGACCACACACATTCAACCCTTCTCTTCCACTCTGCCTCCTGCTCCATCCCCACCTTCCTAGCTCTGCCTCTCCTATCTTCAACTCTCACCCCCTCCCCAGCTTCCTACTCCATCCCATCCCTGCTCTCCTGCTCTCAGTCGCCTTGTACCTGTGACCAGACCCCCCCTCTATATCTCTGACCATGTGACCCAGTCCCACCTGGTCCCCCCCACAGCTACCAGAGCTTATGACCATCTCCCAACTTCCATCTGTGGCCCCCCCATGCCCATCCAAGTGTGGCCTCCCCACTCCCAGCCCCATATTCCTTTCCACCCTCATCTCTGAATCCTCCTTCATCTTTATCCCCCGTCTGGTCTCTAAGACCATGAAGCTCCTCCATGTGTCAGACACAATGGTAAAGCCCAGGACTGTATGCAGGAAGAAAAGGTGCAGGAACAGGTGAGGCAATACCTGCAATTGCATCCAAGTGATAAGTACTGTGCCTGGAATGCAAGTGAATCACAATGGGACAGCAAGGAAAAACTACTTAGCTCTGCGGAGGTCAAGGAGGGCTTCCCAGAGGAGGTGACACCAGGTTGAGTCTGGGAGGATGAGGAGGAGCTGGCTAAGAATTAGGTGTGAGAGGGACATTCCAGGGAGGATGAGGGTGGAGAGACAAGCTGTGTGAGCCACCTGAATTGAAGTCACGCCTGCATGCGTGTGTGCTCAGTCGCTATGGTATGTCCACTTCTTCTGCGACTCCATGGACAGTAGCCCTTTAGGCTCCTCTGTCCATGGGATTTCCCAGGCAAGAATACTGGAGTGGGTTGCCATTTCCTTCTCCAGTGGATCTTCCCAACCCAGGGATCAACTCGTGTCTCCTGCATTGGCAGGCAGATTCTTTACCACTGAGCCACCTGAGAAGCCCTACCTGGTGGCAATTCAGCGTGTCTGCAGGCTTCAGAGGGCCAGAGAGATGGGCGTGAGCTACATCAGCCCAGCCTCACATGGCTCCTTAAGGTCTAGAGGTAGTAGAACTTCCCTAACTGCTACTGCTGAAGTTCTACCCCCTCCCGCTTTAGGTTGTATTTGTCCATAGGCTTCTTGTTTCTCAGTCTCTCTTCCCAGATAGCGTGGGGCTGCTCTGTTGGAATCAGCCTTCAAAAGCCCTTTGGGGTTCAAAGCCAAGTTGGATGGAGACTTGAGGCCCACTGTGGCAGTCCCAAGTGGTGCTGGGCATGCGTCAAGGCGTGGACACAGCTTGGGACAGGGGAGGAGAGAATGTCACAGGGACCGTTGAAAGAAACCACACCCCGCCCTTCCCCAGTCCAGACAGATCGGGTAGTAGCAGGTCTGTATGATGACACAGCTTTCCTCTGACTTCCTGCAGAGTGACTGCCCTTAGTTGTTATAATCTGCTCTATGGAAGATGCTGTGGTGGAAGCTTCACTCCGCTCTGATCCCCCTCCCCCCAGTGGCAGAAGACCCTGGAGGACCTCTCCACCCCTGGAAGAATCAGTTCCCAAACCCAGGGGTCCAGAATCTGACTCCTGTCTCCTTATGCCCAAGGCCTCAAGTCCCATCTGTGTGGTTGCCAGCCTGTTCTGTTTCACCCCTTCTTCAGGCTTTGGCTTGGTTCTCTGGTCCTCTGACTGTGTACATGTGTGTCCTCAGTCACGTCCAACTCTGTGCAACCCCACAGACTGTAGCCCACCAGGCTCCTCTGTCCATGGGGTTCTCTAGGCAACAATACTGGAATGAGTAGCCATTCCCTTCTCCAGGGGCTCCTCCCAACTCAGGGATCAAACTCAAATCTCCTGTGTCTCCTGCATTGGCAGGTGGATTCTTTACCACCAAGCCACCCGAAAGCCCCAAATTTAACAGCCATATTTAAATAGCTCCATATAATCGGCATGGTCTAAAGACCTAACATGTAAAGTTCAGAAGGGAGCCTCATGAATGAGGCTGCACCTGGGGTAGGGAGACTCTAGGGTCACAGTTAGGGTCTCTACATGTTCTTCCATAGTTCCCTGTTCCCTGTGTGTGTGCTCAGTCGTGTCTGACTCTTTTGTGACCACATGACTGTAGCCCACCAGGCTTCTCTGTCCATGGGATTCTCCAGGCAAGAATACTGGAATGGGTTGCCATTTTGTCCTCCAGGGGATCTTCCCAACCCAGGGATTGAAGCTACGTCTCCTGCATCTCCCTGCACTGGCAGGCAGATTTTTTTTTATCACTGAGCTACCCAGGAAGTCTCCAGCTGCATCCTTCTTCAAACCCAAGGCCTTCCCAGCCCTAGCTACACCCACTGACACTGTCAAGTCACGGCCCTGAACCCCAGCATGCTCAGGACTTCACACAGTCACCGGCCAATTTCAGAAGTCACATTTCCCAAGAATGGCTGATCTGTCCCTTCAAAGTGCATCTCCTGGACTTCCACAGTCTCTGAGAAGCTGCCCACCCAGACCATGGCAGGTATGTGCCTACAGAACAGGTTCAAAAAGCACCATTAACAGCCAACTAACCCCTTATTCAGTTCAGTTCAGTTCAGTTGCTCAGTCACGTCCAACTCTTTGCGACCCCATGAACCACAGCACGCCAGGCCTCCCTGTCCATCACCAATTCCCAGAGTTTATTCAAACTCATGTCCACTGAGTCAGTGATGCCATCCAACCCTCTCATCCTCTGTCATCCTCTTCTCCTCCTGCTTTTCAATCTTTCCCAGAATCAGGGTCTTTTCAAATGAGTCAGTTATTTACATCAGGAGGCCAAAGTATTGGAGTTTCAACTTCAACATCAGTCCTCCCAATGAACACCCAGGACTGATCTCCTTTAGGATGGACTGGTTGGATCTCCTTGCAGTCCAAGGGACTCTCAAGAGTCTTCTCCAGCGCCACAGTTCGAAAGCATCAATTCTTCGGTGCTCAGCTTTCTTTGTAGTCCAACTCTCACATCCATACATGACTACTGGAAAATCCATAGCCTTGACTAGATGGACCTTTGTTGGTTTTCCAAATTTGCAGGCAGATTGAGTGCAGCACTTTCACAGTATCATCTTTTAGGATCTGAAATAGCTCAACTGGAATTCCATCACTTCCACTAGCTTTGTTTGTAGTGATGCTTCCTAAGGCCCACTTGACTTCACATTCCAGGATGTCTGGCTCTAGGTGAGTGATCAAACCATCGTGATTATCTGGGTCATGAAGATCTTTTTTGTACAGTTCTTCTGTGTATTCTTGCCACCTCTTCTTAATATCTTCTGCTTCTGGAGGCCCATAGTATTTCTGTCCTTTATTGTGCCCATCCTTAAATGAAATGTACCTTTGGTATCTCTAATTTTATTGAAGAGATCTCTAGTCTTTCCCATTCTATTGTTTTCCTCTACTTTCCATTTCTTTGCACTGATCACTGAGTAAGGCTTTCTTATCTCTCCTTGCTATTCTTTAGAACTCTGCATTCAAATGGGAATATCTTTCCTTTTCTCCTCTTCTTTTTACAGCTATTTGTAAGGCCTCCTCATGCTGGGGTCCATCCCCGGCAGGGTCTGGGGGTCTTGAGGGATGAGTGGCGTCGGCGGAAGAACTGAGCTGAGTCGATGTGTGGTGATGAAGCAGTCTCTCTTTATTGCTGTTAGTTTTGTGAGGTGATGGAGAAGTCTCTCCAAAAGGTGGTGGAGAAGGTTCTCACTTTATTTCTGTTAGTTTACAGTTTTATAGCCAAAGAACATCCCCATTACATCACAACTATTTTATGCAAACTTTTGTTTTCTGCTTACCATCAACAACTTTTACATTAAGCTCATTTTCCTTACAAAAATTCGGATTTCTGCATAATCAGACTTAACAATGGTACGTTTACCATTTGAATGTCTCTAGCATACCTTTATTTAGCATAATGTGGGCAAATATTCACTGTCTTACAAGATAGCCTTTTCAGCAAAGATAAAAATCTTGCAACTTGTCCAGGAAACATAGGACTAGAATCTATCTCAAAAAGAAGGGGTTGTAAAAAACTCACTTTCTATATCCAAGAGGGAAGAAGGCTGTAAATGGTTACTTTACTTTAAGAATGTATGCATTTCTTTTGTCCCCAGAAAAGGTGTGCCTCTCCACTCATCTCTGAATATTCAGGGATTGACACAGGAAGCCTCCTGCCAAATGTTCCCTGACAAGGTACAACCATGTAGAAGCTAGAAAGAAGGGCTTAAGCTTGAAACTGTTTTATTCTACTAACCTATTTTGATTTTTACAAGGAAAGAGTAAAGAAGACAAAGAGACAGTTTAGCAGCACTGCTTTAACAATGAAACCCTATTAACCTTACAACTACTAAAAGGAATTCCTATGTCTACACTATCCTAAAGCAATCAGTGTCTCCAACTATGCTGGCCACACTTATGAGCACTCCTAAGTCCCAATCCAGTCTGGTTTTTTCAAGGAAGGGAGCCTCCTCCGTGGAGTGGTGGTTGGCGGGGGAGTGGGATGTGGAAAGGTGACCCAAGTATGAGCCCTTCTGGTGGTGGCTTTGCCATGACCCCCAGAGAACTCTTGGTAAACTACCCAGTAACTAGTAGGAGGGAAATAAGGTCTGAGGGAATTATCTCAGGATGAATTTTTTCTAACTGGGACTGACTTACTGAGATGAGCTAATGTTCAGAGCATAAACAGAACTTCCCAAGAAAAATACCAGGAGGGGCCTTGCCTTGGGATGCCCCGAAGGAAAATCTACTTTGCAGTTTCCTTCTCAGTCTCATGACTTTGTCATCAGAGTGAGGGGGCATCCTGACGGCTCCCGGCATCCTCAGATAGCCATTTTGCTTTTTTGATTTCTTTTTCTTGTGGATGATCGTGCTCCCTGTACAATGTCACAAACCTCCGTTCATAGTTCATCAGGCAATCTATCAGATCTAGTCCCTTAAATCTATTTCTCACTTCTACTGTGTAATCGTTAGAGATTTGATTTAGGTCATATCTGAATGGTCTAGTAGTTTTCCCTACTTTCTTCAATTTAAGTCTGAATTTGGCAATAAGGAGTTCATGATCTGAGCCACAGTCAGCTCCGGGTTTTGTTTTTGCTGACTGTATAGACCTTCCCCATTTTTGGCTGCAAAGAATATAATCAATCTGATTTCACTGTTGACCATCTGGTGATGTCCATGTGTAGAGTCTCCTCTTGTGTTGTTGAAAGAGGGTGTTTGCTATCATCATTGTGTTCTCTTGGCAAAATTCTATTAGCTTTTGCCCTGCTTCATTCTGTACCAAGGCCAAATTTGCCTGTTACTCCAGGTGTTTCTTGACTTCTTACTTTTGCATTCCAGTCCTCTATCATGGAAAGGACATCGTTGGGTGTTAATTCTAGAAGGTCTTGTAGGTCTCAATTGAACTGTTCAACTTCAGCTTCTTCAGCATTACTGGTCGGGGCATAGACTTGGATTACCGTGATATTGAATGGTTTGTCTTGGAAATGAAGAGAGACCATTCTGTCGTTTTTGAGACTTCATCTAAGCACTGCATTTCGGGCTCTTTTGTTGACTATGATGACTACTCCATTTCTTCTAAGGGATTCTTGCCCACAGTAATAGATATAATGGTTATCTGAATTAAATTCACCCATTCCAGTCCATTTTAGATCGCTGATTCCTAAAATACCTACGTTCACTCTTGCCATCTCCTGTTTGACCACTTCCAATTTGCCTTGATTCATGGACCTAACATTCCAGGTTCCTATGCAATGTTGGTCTTTAGAACATCAGACCTTGCTTCCATCACCAGTCACATCCACAACTGGGTGTTGTTTTTGCTTTGGCTCCATCCCTTCATTCTTTCTGGAGTTATTTCTCCACTGACCTCCAGTAGCATATCAGGCACCCACTGACCTGGGGAGTTCTTCTTTCAATGTCTAGCTTTTTGCCTTTTCATACTGTTCATGGAGTTCTCAAGGCAGGAATACTGAGGTAGTTTGCCATTCCCTTCTCCAGCAGACCACATTTTGTCAGAACCCTTCACCATGACCCATCCGTCTTGGGTGGCCCTACATGGCATGGCTCATAGTTTCACTGAGTTAGACAAGGCTGTGGTCCATGTGATTAGATTGGTTAGTTTTAGGTGATTGGGGTTTTCAGTCTGTCTGCCCACTGATGGAGAAGGACAAGAGGCTTATGAAAGCTTCCTGATGGGATAGACTGATTGAGGGGGATCCTGGGTCCTGCTCTGATGGGCAGGGCCATGCTCAGTAAATCTTTAAACCAATTTTCTGTTGATGGGTGGAGCTGTGTTCCCTCCCTATTTACCTGGGGTCAAACAATGGTGGAGGTAATGAAGTGGTGGTAGGCACTGGAGTGGCTGTGAGGAGATATCCCAGTCTAAGGGCAAAGGAGAAGCCCTAGCAAGATGGTAGGAGGGGCGAATTTGCATTTAGAATCAAACCCCATTTCTGCCAGAGGCACTCAGAGGGCTCAAACAAACCTTGTGTGCATCAGGACCCAGGGACCCCACAGAAACTGAGACAGAACTGTGTTTGAGCATCTCCTGTGGAGGTACAGGTCAGCAGTGGTCTGCCGCAGGGACAGGGGCTCTGGGTATGGCATAAGTCCTCTTGGAGGAGGTTGCCATTAACCCCACTATAGAGCTGCCAGAATTTACACAGGACTGGGAAATAGACTCTTGGAGAGCACAACAGAACCTTGTGCACCAGGATCCAGGAGAAAGGAATAGTGACCCCACAAGGGATTTGCCTGTGGGTGTCTGGGAGTCTCCGGCAAAGGACTGGGTCAGTGGTGGCCTGCTGCAGGGATGGGGGCATGGACTGTAGCAATACATGCCTGGGGCCTTTTGAGGGAGGTCATCATTATCTTCATTACCTCCACCATAGTTTTTGACCACTGTGCCACCTGGGAAATCCTATATCAGGTCCTAAATGCTATTTATTCCACTTATATGAGGTCCCTAGAAAAGTCAAGTTCATACAGTCAGAAAGTACATTGCATTAATAGATGCCAGGGGCCGGGGCTGGTTGTGGGGAAGGGGGAAGGAGGGGGGGTGAGGAGGGAGGATGGGAGTTAGTCTTTAATGGGGACAGAATGCAGTTTACGAGGGTGAAAAACTTGGGAGATAAATGATGGTGAGAGCTGCACAGCAATGTCAGTGTGAGAGAGTCATCTCCTAGGCAGGTTGATAAGAAGTCTAGGGGTCCCCAAGAAGAGAGGGGTCTGGAATTCATAAGGAGGAAAAAAGGACAAACGTTTTTTTCTCTGCATTCTTTAGCCTAGTCAATTACACAACTCAGTTTAAACTCTATACTAGGGATTATACAACAACAATGTATCTAGCTGGAGAACAGTTTCTCCTCCCAGAAAACCTTCTGACTAATCCTGATATCCTAAAATGTATATTATGGGAGTGGGTCTGGAAGATCTTTCTATTGTCAAATGTTAATCCTGTTATATCAAAATGTAAATTATGGGAGTAGGTCTTGTGAAGTCTTTACAAGGGTTATATAACAATAATGTATCCTCTCTGAGGACAGTCTCTGGATTAAATTTTCTGGCTAATTCTGTTATTGATTCAGTATATAATTCCACTGCTAACTCTAGCAAGGGAGTACTCTTTCTGCCCCCTTCTGATGCCTATGTCAGAAGTTTCCTCTATCTCCTTTATACTTCAATAAAACTTTATTATACAAAAGCTCTGAGCGATCAAGCCTCATCTCTTGCCTCGGATTGAATTCTTCTCTTCTGGAGGCCAAGATTCCCGGCATCTTTGCTGTGATTTCGTCAACAACCTTTCAAGTGTACTTAGTGCTACTGAACTGTGCAGTTATATATGGTTAAAACAGTATGCTTTATACGATGTGACTTTAACCACAATTTTAAAAAGTTTAAAAAAAGATATAAGGTCCTAATTTCTGGAACCTATGATGTGACCATATCTGGAAAAGAGGTCTTTTCCATATATAATTTGATTAAGTTAAAGGTCTTGAGATGGAGAGATTGTTGCTGTTGTTCAGTTGCTCAGTCATGTCCGACTCTTTGCAACCCCATGACTGCAGCACGCCAGGCTTCCCTGTCCTTCACCATCTCCTGGAGCTTGCTCAAACTCATGCCCATTGAGTCGGTGATCCCATCCAACCATCTCGTCCTCTTTCATCCCCTTCTCCTCCTGCTGAGATGATCATCCTCAATTACTCAGGTGATGTCTAAATGCCATCCCAAAGGTCCTGATAAGAGAGGTGGAAAGCCAAGGAATGCCAGCAGACAGCAGCTCATAGGCCCCCCAGTGTCTTACCCACATCCTCAAGGGGGAGAATGGTCCTGCCAGCACCCTCGTTTCAGCCCAGTGACACTGATTTCAGATTTCTGACCTCTGGAACCATCAAAGAATATATCTCTGTTGTTTTAAGTCACTCAGACTGTGGTAATTTGTTTAAAAAGCCACAGAAAATAAAACTACCACCCTCTACCCTAATGTTAGTGTTTAAAGGGACGACCCCTCAACCTACGGTTGGGCAAATTTGCACATCTAGATGCAAGCTCAAAATGAAATGGAAGACCACAGCTGGTTAAACCTTCCCACTTCCAGGACTTTCCTGGTGGTCCAGTGGTTAAGAACTCATCTGCCAATGCAGCGGACGTGGGTTGACTCCCGTCCAGGAAGATCCTGCATGCCTCAGAGCAACTAAGCCATTGCACTGAAACTACTGAGTCCTCACGCCCTGTGCTCCACAACAAAAGAAGCCACCCGAACGAGAAGCCCAAGCACCGCAACGAGAGAGAAGCCCCTGCTCACCTCAACTAGAGAAGGCCTGTGTGCAACAATGAAGACCCAGCACAAAATATTAAAAAAAAAAAAAAAACTTCCCACTTCCAAATATGAAGAGGTTTATATTTTTAAACCCCAACTAATGAAAGAGGTCTTTGGTACAAGAAAGGCAAACAAGTCAACTTAGAGAATTACTGACTCAGACTTGGACATCATAGTGACAGTTTCTGAGGGACAACTGGTCATCAAAGGCAGATGGCCCAGGACGCTAGCCACAGGCCCGAAGCTGGGGGCACCCAGGTTAATGGGCACAGTGTCTGCACCCAGAGCCCACAGGCTGGTGGAGTGGCTGCCTGTGAGCAGCCAGTAACAGATGGACAGGTGTCACAGCAGAGCAAGTACAGCACGGGACAGGCCTGAGCTGATGACTGGAGGAGAAACGGGGTCTGCCCACAGACTGAATAAGAAAAGGGGATCTGGGCGGTATCTGTCCCAGCCGTGCCTGCTGGAGCTATCAGTGCAGTCGGACGCCTCTACTCCACTTCGTAGGCCTTGCCAGCACTGACGGTGCAGACAGCATCAGATTTGCACTCACATCGGACTGAAAACGCCACTGGACTGGGAAGAGAAGGTGCAAACCCAGAGCAAGAATTTGGTTGAGTGGCTACAATGACTGGCCAGAGGCCCTGGAGGCAGGGAGCAACAGCAGGAGGGCAGCTAAGGACAGATCGGGTATTCAGAGGTAGGCTGATAGGCCTGGGTGATGGCTGAATGCAGACACTGAGAGAGGAGAGTCTAAAATTACCATCAGGTTTCTGGCCAGGATGACAGGGCAGCCCCACTTAGTAGGGTGGGGTCAGGGGAAGAGGAACAGGTTTAAGGGAAGAGAGAAAGCACCTAGGAAGCTAAACTATGAGCCTGCTGAGCACAGAGCTGTAGGTTATCTGAATGGTGATGTCTAACAAAAAGCTGGCCAGATAAATGATGCGAACTGTGTCTAAATAATTGATGCTTTTGAATCATGTCCAAATAATTAATGCTTTTGAACTGTGGTGCTGGAGAAGACTCTTGAGAGTCCTTTGGACTGCAAGGAGATCAAACCAGTCAATGTTTAAGGAAATCAGTTCTGAATATTCATTGGAAGGACTGATGCTGAAGCTGAAGCTCCAATACTTGGGCCACCTGATGCGAAGAACTGACTCACTGAAGAAGACCCTGATGGTGGGAAAGATTGAAGGCAGGAGAATAAGAGGAAGAAATGGTTGGATGGCATCACTGACTCATGGACATGAGTTTGAGCAAGCTACAGGAGTTGGTGATGGATAGGAAAGCCTGGAGTGCTGCAGTCCATGTGGAGTCAGACGTGACTGAGTGACTGAATGGAACTGAACTGTGTCTAAATAAATATATAACTATATGGAGCTAGAAATCCCATTGGGAAGCATCTGTGTATGGATAACATACAATAAAAAAATGTTAGGGGACTTTCCTGGTAGTCCAGTGCCTAAGACCCTGTGCTCCCAATTCAGGGGGGGCTAGGTTCAACCCCAGGTCTGGGAACTAGATCTCACATGCTACAATTAGTTCAACTGACACAGGTAAAGATTCTACTTGCTGCAACTACAACCTGGTAGTTGCTGATCTTCAGTCCATCCATTATGTCCGATTCTTCGTGACCCCATGGGCTGCAGCATGCCAGGCTTCCCTGTCCTTCACTATCTCCAAGTTTGCTCAGATTTGTGCCCATTGAGTCAGCAAGGCTATCTAACCATCTCATCCTATGCCACCCTTCTTTTGCCTTCAGTCTTTCTCAGCATCATGGTCTTTTCCTCAGACGGGGGACAGGAAGCCTACTACGGGGGAGAGGTTACTGGCAGGCAAATCCAATAGCATGTGCATGAGTGTGTAACAGGCTTCTCGAGCAACCATTGGAGAACAAGGCAGGAGCACCAAACCCAGAATGAGGCTGAGTGATGACAGGGGAGGAAGGGGGGAATGTGAACCAGGAAGATAAAGTTACCAAGGGGAGACTGAGTATGCACAGGGTTGGGAGAGGAACTTCTCAGGGAAAAACACACACACATGAGGACACTCAGAGGCAAGAGACAGAGTGTAACTTGTTCAGAGAAAGTGTGAGTCCATGTGGGTGCCAGGGACACAGGATTAATTAGAAGTGGGCTGTCACTAGGCTGGTCAGCCACATTTGTGAAATTTGGAAGTTATCCTTAAAGCAGTGGACAGCCATCAACAACTTGAGCAAAGGGGCGGTGTGATACTTCTGGCTTTTAAAAAAGATCGTGTGGACTGTAGCATGACTGTGGGTTGAAAGGATCCATCTTGGCAGCTGGGGGGACAGTTAGGAAGTTGTTGGACTGGCGATGGTCACGTTATCAGAGGAAAAGTCAAGAGGTGGTTGGCGTGGACTTGGTGATGGGCCAAACACTGGCAATGAGAGCCTCTGGCTCAGGCAGTTGGGCTCACATCCCAGAGATGGACAGGACTGTATGGGGTGAGTGGAGCAAGAGGGCCAAGGTCAGAACATCAGGGGACAAAGTGTGAGCAGCGTCTGGGCAGAGGGGCTGACGGGGAAGGCCGAGAGCCAAAGGTCAGACAATGGGTAGGAAATTCAGGGGGAGGAGGCGCCACGGAAACAAGAAGGTAGAAAACCCAGAGCAGGGGATTCCCTGGTCCTCCAGTGGTCAGGATGCGGCACTTCCACTGCTGCGAGCCCAAGTTTATTCCTTGGTTGGGGAGCTAA
This sequence comes from Antilocapra americana, assembly GCA_007570785.1. Classification (NCBI taxonomy): domain Eukaryota; kingdom Metazoa; phylum Chordata; class Mammalia; order Artiodactyla; family Antilocapridae; genus Antilocapra; species Antilocapra americana. The sequence goes on from ML664152.1 coordinate 4,325,847, forward strand.
GATCCTGCAAGCCATGTGGCATGGCCCAACAAAGAAAAAAAAAAAAAAATCCAGGGGCATGAGGCATCGCTGAAACCAAGTAGGTTTCAAGATGAAATTGGTAGAGCCACAAACCAACAGGGCCAGCTGAACAGACTGAGAGATTCTGCTGGATTTAGCAGTCAGTGCCCCCCTTTTCACTGGTCTGTCTGAAAGTCATTCGGTCGTGTCCAGCTCTTTGCAAACCCATGGACTGCAGCCTGCCAGGATCCTCTGTTCATGGAATTCTCCAGGCCAGAATCCTGGAGTGGGTTGCCGTTCCCTCCTCCAGGGGATCTTTCCAACCCAGGGAGCAAACCCAAGTCTCCCGCATTGCAGGCGGCTTCTTTATCGTCTGAGCCATTAGGGAAGGCCGATTTTTATTGGTAATTGTTATTTATTTTCATTCATTTATGTTTTATTTTTGGCTGAGGTGGGTCTTTGTCCCTTTGCTGGGGCTTTCTCTAATGGCAGCAAGCAGGGGCTACTCTCCGTTGTGGTGCACATGCTTCTCACTGCGATGGCATTTCTTGTAGCAGAGCACGTGCTTTAGGCGCACAGCGTTCAGGAGTTGCAGCACGCAGGCTCCGCAGTTGTGGTGCACTGGCTTAGTTGCTTAGGGGCATGTGGAGTCTTCCAGGACCAGGGATCAAACCCAGGTCCTCTACACTGGCAAGCAGATTCTCACCACCGCACCAGTCCTATCACTCAGACCCCTTTCTGTGAAATGGTCTTAAACAGGAGACATCAATGTGGATCCTCCTGAGGCAACTAGAAGGGATGCAGGCTTCTCTGCTTCTGGCATCTGGTGTAGTACACTAACAACCAGACAACTGAGCTTCTAGCTCTAGCTACACAGCTGCTATAGGTTTTCTCACCTGTAAAGCATGCTCACCCAGTCTAACCACACAGAACCGTAAAACTCAAGGCCCTTTGAAAGACTTACAATCACTGTTCTTTTATGTTCAAAGCCACTTTTTGCTCAACCACGGTTCAGTTCAAAATACAAAACAACTTTTATGCAAAAAAAACTTTTAGTTTTTAAATAGTTGCAGCAAAGACTTTTAGGGGCGAGATTCTTCCTTTGAGGCTGAGTCCTCTTAAAACGAGTGGAACGAAAACAAGTCACAATAGAGCTAGCTGGCCGAAGGAGGGTTTGCATTTGTGTATGAAGCTCAGGATCTGGGAAGTGGCAGAGAGTATGCATTGAAGAGACTGCTGTCCAATGAGGAGGAGAAGAACAGAGCCGTCATTCAGGAAGTATGTTTTATGAAAAAACTCACTTGGGACGTTTTTCATTTTAGTCAACCTAAGACAAGATTATTTTTTACACATATTCTTCAAACATTTCATAAATTATTTTATCTTAGGTCATGTGATAAATTCAACTTTAAAAAACATTTTATCTGAAAATTAAGACATCTGAAAAGTGTTAAACTACATGGGTTTAAAATCCAGGAACTAAAGCATCAGTCCTAAAAATTATAGCTTTATAAGGCAGTCTCCAGAACTCCATGAGGGTCCAGAGGTGAGGACTCTTGAGTTTCCACCACAGGGGAAACAGACTGTACCCCTGGTAGGGGAACTAAAATCCGGCGTGTCCTACTCAAAACAAGCAAACAAAAACGTAGTCTCCTCGCCCTTCCAATGTGATCTGTTCTGGCTTTAGGGAATACATCCAGATGTATGTTTATTTTGCCTAACAGAACCTTTCTTTAGTGTTTACAGTTTGGCATTTCTGTCACACTAATTTTCCGGTTTTGAATGATTGAAGTGAATTCTCTAATTGACGAGCTTGCAACATTCATACAAGAAAACGGCAGTCTACCAGACAGCAGATGAGAATTAATAAGAGAGGGGGTAAAAAGTTAGCCGCCCAGTGATCTTTAAATCAATGACTATAAAAGTGAAGTCGTCTGGAAACGCGCACCTGACAAGCGGATGCCGCGGGACGCTGAAAAGCAGAGCAGCCACCCCCACCTGTCCAAGTGGAAGGAACCTGGAGGCCGGCCCACCCCAAGTCAGCCCTGTGTGGTGCCCGCGACCGGACCGCCCGGGTCGGTTCTTCTTGGCAGGTGGCAGCCCGCGCGCCTTCGCAAGCACCCGCGCCGCCGCAGGCCCTTGGACCCGGGCACCACGACGCCGCTGTCGGAGAACCGTCTTCCGAGGGGGCGAGTGGAGGAGCCGCCCGGCGAGCCCACCGGGGCCGCCTCTCGTGCGCCCCGGCGATGCGCGGCGCCCTAGCCTCCGCGGCCGCCTCCCCTCAGGGCCGCCCGTGGGGCACGCGCACCCCGCCTAGGGCCAGGAGAGGCCGCGGGCGCGGGAGGCGAAGGAGAAGGAAGAACCTCGAGCGGAAGGCGCGCGCAGGAGGACGCGGCGGCTGCGGCGGCGGCGGCCGTCAGGCCCGCCCTCGCCCAGCCCCCCGCGCCGCGCACCTCCCTCGCCCCGCCCCCCCGCAGCCCGGTGGCCAATCATAGCGCCGCGCACGTGACGAGCGCTGCCTGCGATGACCTCATCCCTGGTGTGGGATGACGTCAAATTCAAGATGGATGGAATCACAGCAGCAGCGGCGGCTGCAGCGCGCGCGAGCCGAGTGTGAACGGAAAGGGGCCTGGCGTCTGCCTCGGGGCTGAAGACCGGTGAGTAACTGTCACGCCCCTCGCCCCAGGAGAACTGCGGGGCCCGTGGGAGGCCGTAGCCTCCCCGCAAAACGCGGCCTTTCCTGACGTAACTCTGAGGTGATCGCTCTCCTCCTTTTTCTCTCCGCCAGCGAGTTGCGGGTTCTGAGCGCTTCTGCGCGTGCGCCGGGCCCGGCTCTCACCGAGCATGCCCCGGGCGCCCACGTAGCCGATTGTGCCTTCACAATGCGCATGCTCTCTGCCCGCACTTGGCCTCGCCCTCGCCACTGCGCACGCTCTGTCCCTCACTGGGCTTCCCTCGCCGGGCCGGGTTCCCCTCCGCCGGACGGTTGGGGTACCTTCCGGCCGAGGGCGCGTGCTCCGTGCCGGGCAGGCGTGGAAGCCGGCCGGTGTCCGCCAGGGCGCGTGAGCATACGCGGAAACTGGGGTGCGGGGGAACCCGCGCCTGCCGCGGCCCGCACCCCCGCCCCGCCGTCCCTTCGAGCCCCGCCTGGCGGCCAGCGGCACGTCCAACCAGCGACCCGAGTGGACTGCTCTCCCTGCCGCGTCCCCCGATCGATCCCTCCGGGAGGACCCGATTCCCCGACTTTCCACCGCCGGTCGCTAGGGTCCCTGCTGGAATGCGGATCCCCACCCCCGCCCCCAGTCGAGAAAACTCCGGTCCGCAACCTGCGGGTTTGGGGGTGGGGGGGAGTTGAGTCCCGACCTGTCGCGCTGGAGACCCCGCCCCAGAGACCTCTGCCGGAGTCCCCCGACATATTTTCTCTCATCGCCCAGACCCCTCACTTAGGGCAGGCTCACTGACCCACTACAGAAGAGCATGCCCTTAACCGCAGGAGCGCTCCGCGGTCCTGGTCCTTCACCCCGGTTGGTGCGCACTCAGCCCGCAGCACAGCGTTGCTTCTGTAAAAAGCCCTTGGAGCAGCACGTTAGCCGGCGGGGTGATTTTAGAGACAGGTTTTCCGGCGGGATGGCCTGGCAGTGGGAGGTGGGGGGAGCGTTAACCAGACCCTGCACGGTCCAGCAACCTAGGGGTCTTGGTGCCGAAGGTCAGGCGCGGCTCACGACTAGCATCTGAGGGCACCAGGGTGTTCAGCAGAGTCCATGAGTGTTCATAGGGCTGACCCTGAGTCATCCAGACGGAAGAAAGTGGGTTAATCCATTTTAGATTTCTCCATGACAGTTATTTTCGAGACCTTTTACCCTCTGCTGCTTGCAGTTAAATCGTTCATCCACCTTAATGAGTAATAGTCGTTACATTTGAATTTGAAAACTACTAAATATCGATGTTAAAAAATAAAGGAGAAATTTGAGGCACTGGTTTACTTAAAAATAACTTGAAGTTTAATTCATTCTTTCTGTTAACACTATCCCACGTTTAAGGTGCTTCATTCTGTGGAAATAGAAGCTAGAAAGGCTATGACCCCCACCTTTGAGGAACTTAAGATAGTTTACAGCAGGGCATACTAGGTGTCTAACAGAAGAGGGGCCAAGTTATTGAGAGAGTGTCTGGGTTAGTGGGAGATGACTGAGGAACCATTTCAGTTGGCCTCAGTGCGGTTGAGGAGAGCAGACTCTAGAGCTGTTTATGAGCAGGACTTGACAGGCTGGGTCACTGGCTAGAAAAGTAAGAGAAGAGGTTTCTAGTTTGAGAGACCTGCTGGTTGGCAGCATACCAAACTAAATGGAATATATGAAGACCAGCAGATATGGGGGTCAGAGTCAGGATCATAGGTATGGTACTGGACAAGGGGCATATCCTGTAATAGAAGAGTCCTGAGAAGTCTAAGCAGGAGTACACAGTTGGGAGTCATTGGCCAGTGGGATTTAAGGCCACAACCACTCATACCAAAAGCAAAGATAGTTGCCACCTGCAGCTCTCCCCACCCAGCCTAGGTCTCGAGCCTTCCTGATGTTTTCACCCTTTGTTCAGGAAGCACCTGTTGGACCTGCGTGAAGCGTTAGGAATACACAGCTAAACACAAGGGTTCTTCCTTTCATGGACTCCCATGAGAGGGTAGGTATGGAGGCAGATAACTTAAAGTAGCTGTGTTACTGAAGAGATGAGGTGCTGTGGTAGCTGAGCTCCTGGCCAGGAGCCATCTGTGGAGCTTTGCAGAGGCAATGACGTTTGGATCTTTCTGTAGAAGTTCTCCAAGTGAAGGAAAGGTAAGAAAGACGGTGGAAACTGTACACGTGGATAGGGTAAATGCTCACCTGCATGCTGTCCAGTAGGGGTGGGGAGGTGAACTGTGATCAGAATATGAAGACTCTTATGTGCCAGTCTGGGGAGTTTGGTTGGGTTTTATCTAGGGAGCAATAGAAAAATCGATACAGTATTCTAAAGGGCACTGATGGGACTAGCTCTGCTTTAGGAAAACAAATAAAAGGCACAGTTTCCACTCCTGCATCTAATTACAGTGTCAGAGTCCAGAAAAATCACTAAATGTTTATTGTTGTGTAAGATACTGTGTTGGGCATTGTGAAGAGTGTCAAAAGACATTAAAGAGAGTCTTAGCCCTTAAATAGCTTACAGTTCTGGGGGAACAGACAGCAAACAGCACGTGGCACTGAAGAAACACCGTGGAATGACACTGGAGTTGAAAGGCATTTGCTCAGTCCAGACAGCAGTGGTCCAGGAAGGCGTGTGAAGTGTGGTGATCTGGGCAGCCATGACAGAGCACCACAGATAGGGACCTCAAACACCATCCTGGAGTCTCGAAGTCTGAGATGAAGGCTTTGGCAGGGTCAACTGCTCCCGAGGCCTCTCTGCTCAACTTGTGGACGGTTGTCTTCTCTGTGTCTGTGGCCTTACCCCACCTCTTACAGAAATACCAGGCATGTTGGGTTAGGGCCCACCCTTAAGGCTTCGTTGTAACTTCTGATCTCTTAAGAGGCCCTGTCCCTGTATCCACTTACATTCTGAGGTGCTGGAGTTAGGACCTTGTGGGACAGTGCAGCCCATGAATGAAGGCTTAATGGAGGAAATGGGCCTTGAGCTGACTTGGAAGAGTGAGTGAAGTTCAGCTGAGCAGTGAACCTCACTGCTCAGGGGAGGGGATCAAAGGAGGTCTCGGACATTGCAAATTGGGTAACTGAAGAGGCAAGACCTGCAGATTGTGTCTCAGAGACAAAGTATCTGAAGCAGGAACTTATCACAAGGCAATAACTAAAGCAAAGAGAATTTAAAAAGTAGTTTTAAACCAGATTGATAGAACCCTGAAGTCCATGTTTTTAAAATTTTGCGTTTTAACCTATGGAGAGCCATTGTTCTCATCATTTTATTTCTTTTTACTGAGGTCTTAGGTGTCAGCTAAGCCGTGACATCAAGGCATTTCCTGACTATCTTCTGCGAACCCCGGTTACTCCCCCAAGTCCTAGCACCCTTTTTATTTCCTTGTAGCTCTCAACAAAGTCAGAGTTATCTTCTTTGTTTCGTTGTTCACTGATTTACCTCACTAGAAAGTGGGGGCCTTGTCTGTCCTATGCACCTCTGTATTCCTTATGTCTAATTGCGCCTTGCACATAATAGGAGCTCAGTAAATAAGCTGAATTAGTGATAGTAATACTTAATACACACATCCAGGGAATGATCAGACCTTTATTTTACAAAACCAGTCTGGCAGCAGTATTAATAAAAGGTGGATTTGGAGGGCATGATAGGAAGAACCTAATACCACTTGAAAATATGTTAGGGTCCTTTCGTAACAAGAGCAGAAACTGACAGACCAGCTTAGATAGAAAAAGAAATTGACTTTAAAAGCAGAGGGTTGCTCTTGAGGGTGAAGGAAAAAGCAAAGAATGGGGCCAGGAAGGATGAAAACCAGGGTAACTGCAGGAGTCTGGATATTGGGCACTGCGGGCTACATTTTCAGGCTGTGACTGAGATGCACCAGCTCCCCTTAGCCCTGCCTTGTTGTTCTGAGCCCATTTTCCAAAAGAGAGTTTCCTACCAGGCTTAGCATTGGTGGTATACCCAGCTCTGAGCAAGGCCCGACAGACCACTCAGGATGGCACCCTCCAGTGCAAGGAGGACTGGCTGCCCAGCGGCCAGCACCAAGCAGGAGGCTGCTTTAGTTGCCGGGGTGCATTCTCCTGGTCGTGGCCAAGTGCACACCCCTAGACCAGATCAGACCCTCTCTAGGGAGGCTGAGCGTGTGGGGAAATGGGACCCAAGGCAGTGACATCATTGCTCTCCAAGGGTCAGATCAGCCAGGCCCGCTTTGAAATCTGAGGAGCTGTAGATCGTGTCTGGATGTCTGCATTATCTCCAAGTGAGCCATGATAAGACCTCACCTCAGAGCCGACTTCCTGTCACCATCTCACAGTGAAATCAAGGAGAGTCAGGGCTGAACCCAAAGGTAAGGCTGTGGGGGTGAACAGCGTGTGTGTTTATATTCCAGAGTCAAATGTCAGTGCTTTGTTTTTCTGTTTGCTTTGTAGGACTATATAAGCAATCTCCAACAGTCCAGAGCATCGTGTGCCCAGAGTTCAGTTCACATTAATGTTTTGGATGTAAAGAGATATTTCCCTATAGAACTGGTAGCAAGGGTTTTATGGACTAGTCTAGGAGCAAATTTGATTTGCAGTGTATCTTTAGCTCTGATGCCAGTCTGGGTGTTAGTCTCCAGAACTCAGAAGCTGGTTGGTGTGGGGTTATCTGGCCCCTCATCTCCCGGCCCTCATCCACCTCCCAGTTTCCTTTTATGCGAGTGTCAGCTCTGCTTTGCTTTCTTTTGTTTATAGCCCCAGATTGTTCTATAGTCCAAAAGTTCCTACCCTTCCTCCATCTTCTTTAACATCTTAGCTTCCTGCAGTTGGTATAAAGAGGGAATTGTTTGTCTTGAATTAAGTTATATTAAGATATGGATTCTCCATCTTAGCACACAGCCCTAGCATGTAGTCCTTAGCACAAAGTCCTCAAAGTCCTGAGGACTTTGAGGTGATGGTATGAAGTAGTTTTCTGGAATCCAATTGTGAAGGTCATTGAAGCTTTCCTAGGGAATTGGAACTTCAGGCCTGGGGCTTCTGGGGTTTTGAAGCCCGGGCACTGTTAGATGCATGTTTCTGGGAGATGTCTACTATACAGTGAAGAGTGGAGTCTGTGGTAACATAACCATCCAGTGAGCACTGAGTCCGCATCTTGACTCACATCCCACCATTCACTCATCGACCCTCCCACCCCTGGGCCAAGTTAACTGCTTCCTGAAATCAGTTTTCTCATAGCACTTTTTACATCCTTATGTGTCTTTTCTACTGTGGAAACTTTCAGGAAAGGAAGAGCAGGGTGAAGTCAAGTGCCAGCTTGCAGACAGGAAACATTGTATGTACCAGAAACTTGCAGACATACTGCATTTGTTGTCCTTCATAGGAATGCCATGGGGTGGGCAGCCGTTAGTCTCAAGTTAAGGAAACTTGTCCTCAGGTCGAGTGAACTTTACAAGGTTAGATACCTAATAGGTGGCAAAGCCAGGATTTGAGACAAGTAGATGACTTTGAAAGTCTTTTCCATGGAGCTGTAGTGACTGCCATGGAGTGTTAACTGTGAAGATTCTCTCATTTTGAAATACCAGGAAACAACATGAAATAGAAACAATTCAGGCAGAGTTTGGGAAGATTTCTGTTCAAGGATCCAGTGGTAAGCAAGCGAGCCCTGCTTCAGAATCTAGTTTTCCTGGGGGATTTCCTCCCAGCTTTTTCCATAGGGAAGGGGCTTTTTCTTCCCTATTTCACCTACTTTTCTTGTAAGAGTGCCAAGGTTTCCACTGTGACTGCAGTAGTGGCGGGCGCTCCTGCACTGGGGACTCCGGAGATGAGCAGTGGGTGGGAGGGGCTGCGTCACAGCACCCGTCTACATCAGAGCCATCAGACCCAGGATGCCCTGTGTGTCCACAGGTAAAACCTCTTGAGAGGTTAGGGTTTGATAAGTCGGCAGATTTATGAAGGAGACAGTGCCTCCGGCACCAAAAGTGGGCTTATCTGAGGCTGAAGTGCCGAAAAGGCAGGAGGTGTTGAGAGTTCAGCCTGCACATCCACCAGCCACAAAGGGTGTGATTATCACCCTAATCTTGATTATCTCGCGACACTCAGGAGTCATGATCCCTGTTGTCGCCTGCATTCTTAGTGTAGCGTTTTATATTTTTAATCAAATTCTTAGGTTCAACAAGTATACCTACTGTGTCATGAAAACACTTAGGTCCACAGTAATCATGTTTGCTGCTAGACCAGGAAGGGGCTCGGCTGTTCAGCTTTGATGATTGAACGGAAAGGTGACAGCAAGGGCTTCTGCATGACGGTGAGGAGCCTGCACTGCTGTGCCTGCATGCTCCCTCACCTCCAGTGACCTGGAGGGGCCTTATTTGTGTTCCCAGGGCTTTGTGCCTCCCCCAACCCGCAGCTTCATCACCTGCCCTCCCCTATGTGTGTCTTTTGCTCCCCCAGGCACTTGGTCTTGTCTCTGTGTATTGACCGCACTGCCCCTGTCCTTGACATGTCTTATCCACCCATCCTTCCTGCCTCCCACATTTTCTGACTCCAGCTGCTCCAGGAAACTTCTGTTGTAGAATGCCTCCCTGATCTTCCTCTCACCTGGACCCAGTGCCTCACCTCTGCTCCCGTCTGTACCTCTGCACCCTGCCGCCTGCGCTTACACACCGGAGTGTGTGAGGGATCGACTTGTCCTGTTCCCACGCAAGGCTGAGAGGCAGGCAGGACCATGCTTGTCAGATTGACAGCCTCCCTGTCTGGCCATTTATAGCACACTAGACAGGCGCCCAGCCATGAGGAGCGTGCAGCATGATGACTAAGAATGCCGGCTCTGGGGCCAGGCTCCCGGCCCCACTGTCAGCTGGGTGGGCGACCTTCGGCACACTGCCCCCAACTCTTGGTGCCTGGGTTCCCCGGTTGGTGAGACAGGGATGTGGCAGTACCTGTTTCAGGTGTTTATGTGAGAGCTAAAAGAGGGGACTAGAGGCAGGGCAATGCATGGGCAGAGATCTCGCATGGCCTCTGGAGCCAGGTCCCCTGGTGAGAATTCTGCTCTGCTCATCACTTCTGTGCAGACTTGAGCAAGATACCTAACCTCATGGGCCTTGATTTTCTCAGCTGTAAAATGGGGATCATAGTAGTACAATCTCCTCAGGTTGGTGTAAATAATGAGTTTAATAATGTAAACACAAAAGATGTTTACAGTAGTATGTTTACAGCAGAGTAACCCTCAGATATCAGCTGTCACTTATGTCTGATCAGTGTCTAGGGAATGGAGTGGAAAACCAGTACCTGGAGGTGTTCTGCTCTGATTGCCGGGTTTAGACACATTTAGCTGCTTTTTAAGTAGGGCTCTCATTGATATTTCTAAATGATGGCTAGAGTTCAATGAATAGATTTAAATTCTAAATAATTTTCCTGCACAGTGACTGTTCCTCTTAACAACCCAGTTACTCTCAGTTCAGTTCAGTTCAGTTGCTCAGTTGTGTCCAACTCTTTGCTACCCCATAAACCGCAGCACGCCAGGCCTCCCTGTCCATCACCAACTCCCGGAGTCTACCCAAACCATGTCCATTGAGTCAGTGATGCCATCCAGCCATCTCATCCTCTCTCGTCCCCTTCTCCTCCTGCCCCCAATCCTTCCCAGCATTAGGGTCTTTTCCAGTGAGTCAGCTCTTCACATGAGGTAGCCAACTTTTCCCTAATTCCCTGTTTCATCCAAGGAGTATATAGAAGCCTGTGGTTTAGGGATTAGAAGCAGTTACTTAGAACAGAAATACAGGTCATGATAATTCGAAGGGAGAGAAAGAAGAAAACTTTTCTTAATTTAAAGTGAGAAAATGTAGGAGTAGGGAGCAGATGGTGTGTGGGTCAGCGCTGCTTCCTGTCCAGGGACACAGAACATCTCACTTGGTTTCATCTTCACACAGTCCCTTGATTTCTTCGTTGGGGTTCCCCCAAGAGCAGACCCTGAGACACTGATTCAGATGTAGATGTTTATCTGGGAAGTGATCCCAGGAAAGGTTGGAAGGAAAGTGGAGCAAGAACGGGTGCCCTAAAAGGATCTGTTAAACGACCAGGTTCCTGTGCACATTTATTAGAGTATCTAAAATGAATTCCCAAAAAAGTTCTGCACCAGTTTTTCTGTCAAACTTCATCTCAGGTGAGGACACCCTTCCAGTTCTGGCAGAAACCTTGGAGACATCTTCATCCCCTCCCCTTCCTGTCCTCTGCAGTCAATCCTTTAGTTCTAATGGTTGTCTTTATGTCCACTGCTGCCACCCTGGTCCAGGCACCATCCTGTCTGGTATGTGTCCCTGCAGTGGACTCAGCTGGCTTCCCTGCTTGCAGCCTCTCCTGTGCTCCATTCTTTGCAGCATAACCAGTGGAATCTTTTTGAAACAAAATTCAGGTGGTTGTCATTCCTCTGCTCAGAATCTTCCAGCAGCTGCCCTAGTAAAAAGTACAGTCCTTCCAGGGGTCCACCCAGCCCTGCACGATGCCGCCTCATGCTCCTTCAGCATCCTCATCCACAGCTCCCTCAGCTCTGCTCCAGCCCTGCTGTCCCCTGGTTTTCCCTCTCCCCTTCGATCCTCATGGCCCATCCGTGTGTCTTCCAGGCCTCCTCAAATGCTATTGTGTTGAGTGAGTGAATAAGTGAATGACATGTGAAGTTCCTGGTGTGATCTGTAGTGTTACAGGTGCTGAATAAATGGTGGCAATTACAGTTTTCTCCTTTAATTCCCACAGTAACATTAATACAATCATTATTTTAGGTGGGGAAACTGAGGCTCAGAGTTCTAGAGCATTAGCCTAGAGCTGTGCTGCGCTTAGTCGCTCAGTCATGTCCAACTCTTTGCAACCCCATGGACTGTAGCCCGCCTGGCTCCCCTGTCTATGGGGATTCTCCAGGCAAGAACACTAGAGTAAGTTGCCATGCCCTCCTCTAGGGGATCTAGAGCACTGATGTTTAAACTGTATTAACTCTGACGCACAGGAAGGGATGTATTGTACAGTCAGTCCTCCATATCCATGGAGTTCACATCCATGGACTCAATCAACTGCAGATGGAAAATATTCAAAAAGAAAAAAATCCAGGTAGTTCCAAAGTGCAAAACTTGAGTTTGCTGCTCACCTGCAACTATCTAAGTATCATTTACATCATGTTAGGTATCATTGATGTAAGCATCTAGAGATGATTTAAAGTGTTTGGGGGAATGTGCATGGGTTATATGCAAATAGTGCACCATTTTTATAGGAACTTGAGTGTCTGTGGATTTTGGTGTCAGTAGGGCCTGGAACCAGTCCTCTGTACATCAATTTTAAATGGATTTTAAGAAACCTTTTTGAAAAGTGTTTGTCCAGACTTTTGATTTTGTATTTCCTTAGCCTCTCTGTCCCTGGGGAAGCATCTGAGCTAGCTGTCTCAAAAATTATTTCACTAAAAATAGTGCTCAGAATGCAGTTATGAGTGTGGCGTTATAAGCTTATTTTTTTTCTCTTCTGACCTCTGTAAATGATGGCAGATTTCTTTGACATAATTAGATATGTGAGTACAGTGTAGTAGGATTAAGGAAGAAATTTAAATGGCTATCAAAAAAAAGAAGGGAAAATGATTCTCTCAGGCACTCATCATCAAGGTGAAATGATGCCAGGCAAGACTGAACAGCAACTCAGCACAGGTTGACTGAGGCAGTTGTCTGTGTACAAGCTACAGGCTCCGAGCTTCGTCTGTGGAAGCAGAGCCTTGCCTCTGTCAGTTAAGTCGAGTCAGCACCACAGCAGGGAGCCAGGGCAGCAGGGAGGGAGACCTGGGGCCACCAGACACTGGTCATTCCAGGTGGCAGCCTCTGCAGCTTCTGCTGAAGACCACAGAAGCTGTCAATTCAGTCACTCAGTTGTGTCCAACTCTTTGTGACCCCAGTGCATAACAGCACGCCTGGCCTCCCTGACAATCAGCAACTCCCAGACCTTGCTCAAACTCTTATCCATCAAGTCGGTGATGCCATCCAACAGTCTCATCCTCTGTCATCCCCTCCTCCTCCTGCCTTCAATCTTTCCCAGCATCAGGGTCTTTTCCAATGAGTTACTTCTGCACATCGGGTGGCCAAAGTATTGGAGTTTCAGCTTCAGTACTTCCAATGAATATTCAGGACTGATTTCCTTTAGGATTGACTGGTTTGATTTCCTTGCAGTCCAAGGGACTCTCAAGAGTCTTCTCCAACACCACAGTTCAAAAGCATCAATTCTTCAGTGCTCAGCTTTCTTTATACTCCAACTCTCACATCCATACATGACTATTGGAAAAACCATAGCTTTGACTAGATGGACTTTTGTGGGCAAAGTAATGTCTCTGCTTTTTAATATGCTGTCTAGGTTTGTCATAGCTTTTCTTCCAAGGAGCAAGTGTCTTTTAATTTCATGAGTGCAGTCACCACCTGCAGTGATTTTGGAGCCCAAGAAAATAAAGTCTGACACTGTTTCCATTGTCTCCCCGTCTATTTGCCATGAAGTGATGGGACCAGATGCCATGATCTTAGTTTTTTGAATGTTGAGTTTTAAGCCAACTTTTCTACTCTCCTCTAAGAGGCTCTTTAGTTCTTCTTCCCTTTCTGCCATAAGAGTGATGTTATGTGCATATCTGAGGTTATTGATATTTCTCCCAGCAATCTTGATTCCAGCTTGTGCTTCATCCAGCCCAGCATTTCACATGATGTACTCTGCGTAGAAGTTAAATAAGCAGTGTGACAGTATACAGCCTTGACGTTCTCGTTTCCCAATTTGGAACCAGTCTGTTATTCCATGTTCAGTTCTAACTTGTTTCTTGACCTGCCTATAGATTTCTCAGGAGGCAGGTATGGTAGTCTGGTATTCCCATCTTCTTCAGAATTTTCCACAGTTTGTTGTGATCCTCACAGTCAGAGGCTTTGGCGTAGTCAATAAAGCAGAAGTAGATTCTTTTTTTGGAACTCCCTTGCATTTTTGATGATCCAATGGATGTTGACAATTTGATCTCTGGTTCCTCTGCCTTTTCTAAATCTAGCTTGAACATCTGGAATTCCTCTGTTCACATACTGTTGAAACCTGGCTTGGAGAATTTTGAGCATTACTTTGCTAACTTTGTGAGATGAGTGCAATTGTGCATAGTTTGAGCATTCTTTGGCATTGCCTTTCTTTGGGATTAGAATAAAAACTGACTTTTTCCAGTCCTATAGCCACTGCTGAGTTTTCCAAATTTGCTGGCATATTGAGGGCAGCACTTTAACAGCATCATAGGATCTGAAATAGCTCAACTGGAATTCCATCACCTCCTCTAGCTTAGTTCATAATGATGCTTCCTAAGGCCCACTTGACTTCCCATTCCAGGATCTCTGGCTCTAGGTGAGTGATCACATCATCGTGGTTATCTGGGTCATGAAGATCTTTTTAGTGTAGTTCTGTGTATTTTTGCCATCTCTTCTTAATATCTTCAGCTTCTGTTAGGCCCATACCATTTTTGTTGTTTATTGTGCCCATCTTTGCATGAAATGTTCCCTTGGTATCTCTAGAGGGATACCAAGAGGCTGTTGACCAACTGTTGACCAGAGGCTGGGTAACCAGCAAAGGCCAATCCTTTGAAGCCGGAGTAGAACCTGCAGGTGTGCTGGGTGCCATGTCTGTGTATTGATAGTTTGTCCTCTAGAGACTGGTAAGACTCTCTGAACAATCTTAGTTACTCTGAATCCATTTTATAGTAAAAATACATGTCTTAAGTATTTTAAAGAAGAGATGGCTTTGTAAAACCATCCCAGCCCAAAGAGATGAGATGTTACAGCAGGAGCTGCCTGAGAGAAAGATTTGGAGAGTCAAGCGTTGTCTCTGTGAAATGGCTTCATCTTCATCAGGAGTTAATCTAGACACTTTTATTCTGAATTAAATGTCTAGTAACCCTGCAATTTGTGAAAATTAATGGCACATTTGTCAAGTCCTTGCCAGGTATGAGATACAGGCTCATGTAATTTTCAGAGCAGCCCTAAAGGAAGGCACAGTTGTTACCGTCTCATTTGAGGGACCTGATGATCCCAGATACTAGTTGACCACAAGAGTGGAGCCAGCACTCAGCCACTAGACCTTGAGATCTCACCTATAGACTTGAACAGTCTCAGTGACATCTCACATCAGACCCCCTTAGGTTTAGAATTAGTATAATTAAGTTTAGATCCAGACTGAAGTTGCCATTGTGCTATTGTCAAAAGTGTAATTTGGTAAAAATTAGTATTCGGATTACATGGTGTTCAGCATAAGAAACTAAAGAAACTTTTCTATATAATATTTATAACTTTTGTAAATGAAAGAAAAAGTTTCCAACTTTTTTTAATTTCTAACTTTTTAAAAACACTTTGATGCAATAGTAATTAGTGAATGATTTCTCTTTCCAAATTCTTCTCTGTTTTTGCAACCTCTACAGCCTGTTGTTAATTCACATTGTGTTTAATCATATCCAGTAATAAAACTGTTTCCTTTCAGAATTGTGGACTTTATAGGGTTTGGTACTTCATACTTAATCTCTGATCTAATAAGGAATAGAATTAAGTATCAAATGCATAAGGGCCCTAAATAATAAACCTTGTTTTCAAATATTGCTTCTTTACATACTTGCCAAGTTCTAGATGCCTTTTCAATGGTATGAAACGCTTGTTACAGAGACTTAGTTCCTCAAGTTGGTCAGTTTTAATGATTGATGACTTGTTTCTTTGTATTTTCTGTATTATTTAAATAAGATTGTTCATCCAGAAACTTTGTCTGCTAAATTTTGACACCGGTGAGAAGACAGCTGCCGTTCCCTGCCCTTGAGGAGCCCTCACCTGGGGGAGTGTCCCACGGCCTTGTTCACAGAGACTTTATCTGTCTTTCAGATAAGGCCGAGCATGGAGGGGCTGCTGCACTACATCAACCCAGCACACGCCATCTCTCTCCTCAGCGCCCTCAACGAAGAGCGGCTCAAGGGGCAGCTGTGCGACGCACTGCTGATCGTGGGTGACCAGAAGTTCCGAGCTCATAAAAACGTCCTGGCTGCTAGCAGTGAATACTTCCAGAGCTTGTTCACCAACAAGGAGAATGAGGCACAAACTGTATTCCAGCTGGACTTCTGTGAGCCAGATGCTTTCGACAATGTGCTGAACTACATCTATTCTTCGTCTCTGTTCGTGGAGAAGAGCAGCCTGGCAGCCGTGCAGGAGCTCGGCTACAGCCTGGGCATCTCCTTCTTGACCAACATCGCCTCCAAGACGCCCCAGGCCCCCTTTCCCACGTGTCCCAACAGAAAGAAGACTTTCACTGAGGACGAAGAGAACAGTTCTCAAAAGCGAAGTGTCATCGTTTGTCAGAGCAGGAACGAAGCCCCAGGCAAAGCTGGGAGTCAGAACACCCCTGACTTGAGCCACCCTCCCCGGCCTTCCCCTGGCATCGCAGTCAAGGCAAACACCAGTAAGCCCCCCGACCCCAAACCCACGGAGCCCCTGCACCACGTGGCACCAGCTGAGAAAAGCTGGCCAAAAGATGGCCCCACGGTTCTGGCGAGGCCGCCCGAGCTCGCTGGGCCTTTGGAGGAGCCAAGCCGGGGCGGCCTGGCCAAGCGGGGCGTGGCACCGCCTGCAAAGCCCCCGCTGGACCGGGCGGCCCTAGATGAAAGGCCAGGCGCCAGCGCCCTCCTCCCTAAAGGTGTGGCCGTGGAGCTGGCCCTGCGGAGCCCGAGGCCGCCCGTCTTATCCCTGAGGGGCTCGCCCGAGACCCCCTTCCTGTTGAAGGAGGCGGGCCGGGGCAGCGGGCCGGGCGAGGACCGGAACTTGCTGTACTACTCCAGGCTGGGGCTGGTCATCCCTGCTGCGGCACCGGCGCCTGGGGCGCAAGGTGTGGACCGCAGCGGCCCGCTTGTCAAGAGCCTCCTGCGCCGTTCGCTGTCCATGGACAGCCAAGTCCCTGTGTACACGCCCACTGCCGAGCTGCAGCCTCCCCCAGGCCCGGGCTCGGGTGATGCGGCGGGCAGCGTGCTCTGCGCCTTCCCTTCTCAGAGGCCGCCCTCCAAGGACGGGGGTGAGACGGCGGCCCCCGACGCCCAGGCCCCTGCCCCACAGCCTCACCGCCTCAGGTCCTTCAGCGCCTCTCAGCCGGCTGAGCGGCCGGGGGTGCCCCCGGGGCCAGAGGTGCGGGTCAAAGCCGAGCCACGCAGCCCCCTGGAGCCATGCGACATCATTCGCGTCACTGTGGGGGATGCCGCGGCCGCCACGAGAGACCTGGCCCTACAGACAGAAGATGACCGGAAAGACCCCAGCAGACTCCCAGCCAAGAGGCGGTTCCAGGCGGACAGGAGGCTGCCGGCCAAGCAGCCCAAGGCTGAGAGCCCAGGCTCCCCAGGCTCGGGAGATCCCCGCGAGGAGGGCTCGAGCCCGTCTGCCCTCCAGGCCGACTTCCCAGGCTCTGACTTGAACAAAGAGGAATTTGGTGAGTTGGAGGGCACGAGACCAAACAAAAAGTTTAAATGCAAACATTGCCTTAAAATCTTTAGATCCACGGCGGGCCTGCACCGGCACGTGAACATGTACCACAACCCCGAGAAGCCGTACGCCTGCGACATCTGCCACAAGCGCTTCCACACCAACTTCAAAGTGTGGACGCACTGTCAGACGCAGCACGGCGTGGTGAAGAACCCGGCTCCAGCCGCCAGCTCCCACGCCGTCCTGGATGAGAAGTTCCAGAGGAAGCTCATCGATATCGTGCGAGAGCGGGAGATCAAGAAGGCGCTGATCCTGAAGCTGCGGCGCAGCCGGCCCGGCTTCCAGGGCCCTGGCGGCTCCCCAGTGCAGGTCCTCAAGCGGGGCCTGCGCTCCCGGGCCAAGGGCGCGTATGTGTGCACGGCCTGCGGGAAGGCCTACCGCTTCCTCTCCCAGCTCAAGCAGCACATGAAGATGCACCCGGGGGAGAAGGCACTTGGGGCTGCCAGGGCCACGCGGCCCAGGGAGCGCACGGCCCCCGGGGGTGCAGCGGGCGGCCCGGAGCTGTATCTGTGCCGCCTCTGTAACGCCAAGCTCTCTTCTCTCCTAGAGCAAGGCACCCACGAGCGCCTGTGCCGCACTGCTACCGTGTGCCCCTACTGCAGCCTCAGGTTCTTCTCGCCCGAGCTCAAGCGCGAGCACGAGGGCAAGTGCGAGTTCCGAAAGCTCACGTGCCTGGAGTGCATGCGCACCTTCAAGTCGGCCTTCAGCATCTGGCGGCACCAGGTGGAAGTGCACAATCAGAACAGCATGGCCCCTGCCGCTGGCACCTCCCCTCCCCGGCCTGACCTCAACGGCGAGGCCGCCGGCCCAGCCCGGCCCCCTGGCCCGCCTGAGCCTGGCCGAGCCGACCACGCAGCCACTGCCGCCAAAGACGACCCTGCCGGGGGCGGCCGCGGCCCCGAGCCTGTGAACTTTGACTCCGAAGACTCCACCTGCCTCCCCGAGGACCTCAGCCTTTCCAAGCCGCTGAAGATCCAAGTCAAAGAGGAGCCGCTGGAGGAGGCCGAGGAGGAGGCGCCCGAGGCTGGCGCGGCCCCCAAGGACCTGTGGCCCTGTGAGAAGTGCGGCAAGACCTTCCCGGCACCTAAGCAGCTGGAGCGGCACCAGGAGCTGCTGTGCTCTGTGAAGCCCTTCATCTGCCACGTCTGCAACAAGGCTTTCCGCACCAACTTCCGGCTCTGGAGCCACTTCCAGTCCCACATGGCCCAGGCCTCCGAGGACCCTGCACACCGGGAACCCGAGGCTGGCCTGGGCCCTGCCGGCTCCCCGTCACCGCCCCCACTGCCCCCGCCACTGCCCAAGATCCAGCCCCTGGAGCCCGACAGCCCCACAGGCCTGCCCGAAACCCCCACTCCCACCGCCGACAAGCTGTTCGTGCCCAGAGAGTCAGACACGCTGTTTTACCACGCACCCCCCCTCTCCGCCATCACTTTTAAAAGACAGTTCATGTGTAAGCTCTGCCACAGGACATTCAAGACGGCTTTCAGCCTCTGGAGCCACGAGCAGACCCACAACTGAAAGACTTCTCAGCCCTGGAGACAAGCGCTGGTCTCCAGACTTCAGCCCGAATCGTGAACTGTTTCATAAGAAACAAAATATTTTTTAAAAAAGAATAATAAAGGTTGCAAATTATTATGCTTGAATATAAGTTTGAGGTAAACTGATAGCAATGAGAAATGTCCTTACTCAACCTAGGAAAACTCCGAAAAGCCTTGTGCTTCTGGACCTTACAGTAATGCCTTTATTACTGTGGAAGTTTGTTCTTGGTTGTTTGCATGGTTCTTCATCCCATGGTGTCAGTATAATCTACTTGAGGTGGTTTGGTTTTTTTCTTACTGATTTTCAGTTATTGAAACACTATGAAAGTATTTCTTCTTTAGATTCTATGAAGACACCGAAGTTCGTACATCTTAGCCATGTTCTCAAGTCCAAACAAACATACAGAACAAAGCGGAGTAGTTTGCAGTATTAAGATCCTAGAGTACTTCAGCAATAAAACAAACAAACAAAAAAAGATAAACCTCAACTTTAATAAGTTATCCTGACACTTGATAAAAATAAATATTTGGTATTTTGTGGTTATTTAGAACCTTTTTTGTATGAAAATTGTGAGACATTTAAATCAGCAATAGTAATACTTAGGTTTATATAAAGTAACAAAAAACTTGCTCTTGGGTCATTTCATATAATTAGTGATGGAAGACTCAGGAAAGGAAAGCATGGAGATTTCTGGAAGTCCTTCACCTTGGTTTCCAAAGCTTTGGTGATGGTCGGCGTACGGTGGTCAGAGCACCCACCAGGGCCCTGAATTCAGACCAACATCGAGGGGATGTGCAGGTTTGCTTCCCCTGGTTGGGCCATCACGGATTGAAACTGTGTGTATTGGGGACAGAAAATAGCATACGGCACAAATTTTGAATTTAACGTTAGTATACTAACAGGTAAGGTCAGGACATGTACTTACACAGCACCCCCAGAGTGAGTGCAGCTGCTCTAAATCCCGAATTACTGTTCACTTTCAGAGACTTGAAGCAGAGGGAGGAGCCACACTGCAGTCTCCACACCCTTTTCAAGAACAACCTGTACAGTCATCAGTTTTCTTGCCTCTTTGTATTGTCATTTCTGTTAGGATTTTTTGGAGTTTACAGTGGTAAAATGTCCATAGCGGAACCATCCTTTAAGGCACTGCTGAATATTTCATAAATATGCATGAAAGTACTCTCAAGGGTCCACAATTAGTTTCTGCTACTTATTTTGGCCCATAGCGCTTGGGCTTCTTTTTTTATTTTCCTATTTTGTATAAATTGTAATTTAAAGCCTTTGAGTCGGTATAATCCAGAGTTCATTAGGATGTTTAAAAAAGAAAATAATTTTATTTCGTTGGCAGGGGTGGGAAAGTGAAAATACCTAAAAGTAGGAATATTGTCGAAACCCCTGAATTCTTTCAAAATAATGATGGACCTTGATGGTAAAGCCCCCAAGCTTATTAATTTTTTTACAAGCTCTTCTTTCAGATAAGAAAATCAACTACTGTGACTGAGAAGTACTCTACCGAGTACTTAAACTGGTCCTCTGGCAGAAGTCTGCTCCTAGTCTCATAACCTGCATTCCATACAAATAGTAGGAAAGAGATTCTTACTTTTTTATTGAAATACAAGCATTTTTATAAAGTTCTAATTGACTTTGTACGTTGTAGAAACTACATATGACATTTTGCCTTTTATTCTTTCATTTGGAAACTATCAAAAGTCCCCAAATATGGTTACTTCCTATTTTTGTTCTTAAATTTGATGGAGAAAATAAAATTAAGTTGCCATTATTGATCATTGCCATCTTTAGATTTTCTTGAACAAACCTATGCATTTTAAAGACAGAGAAAGAGCATGTGGTTTTCTGTGAAACATTAGGATAGATTTATTATTCATTGAATTCATTCCCTACGTAATGTGGTATTTCTTACTCTGAACACCCTAGTAGCTATCACTTCAAAAGAAGACAGTTCCCTTCAGAGTAATGCTTATGGCTGCTGGAGGCTGGGTGGATAATTCCTTGATACATGGGATCCTGGCATTGTAAACTCAGTATCCCAGGACTTGAACCTTTATGCTACATTTTTGAAGATTTTTTAATAACATTAATTAGTAAAAAAAAATATTTTTGATCTAAATAAAGGCTCTGCATATCTGTTAGATTTTAAAAATTGCCAGTGTTTTGTCTTGTCCACGTTTTTGTCTAGGCAAGGAACATAAGTTTTCAAGTAAAATTTTGAACCAAAAACATTTATAATGCAGTTCTGGTTTTTCTATTACTTTTTATACTGTACCTTAAAAGCATTAGGCTTGGAAGAGTTTATTTTGGTGGTCAAAAAAATAGGTTTCCTCTCATTTGACTATTTTAAATGTTAAGATGTAAAATAATGAAAGACAGATAAATTGCTTTATTCAGTAAAGTGTTTTTTTAAGAATGTATAACTCAGCCAGTGGCAAATACTTGGTATAAGACAAGTTGGTCTTTTCATGCTGAAATGCGTTAGCTAGGAAAGATATTCTTGAAAATGTTTTTTTTTTTTTTTTCTGATTGTAATTAATTTTGGGAAATGTAGAAAGCTCCTTACTCCTTTGTACGTATTCAGGATGCCTGCCTTTTTATGCAGTTGTGGAAAGAATGTCAGATGTTTTAATATATTCTTTGTTAATCTGAAAACTTGTTATCTGATCATTTTCATCATTTGGGGGGAGGGAGGAACACCACAAAAAGGGCATTTTTATCAAAATAATGGAGGTAACAAATCTTGTACATTTTTTATAGTAAAAATATTTAAAGAGTAAGAGACTATTCACTTTTAGAACTGGTTATGGTTAATATGCATTTATAACTTTGTCAAAATATACAACCAACAATTTGACAGTGATGTTGTCTGCATCTGTAGGGAGATGGATGTGATTCCTCGTTTTCTGTTTGGGAACATCATCCCAGCCTTCTCTTAAAAAATATAACCCCAGCACTTAATTGGTCCACACACAGCACCCATGGGTGCTAAAAGTAAGAACTGAGACCAGAATAAAATGTGCCCTTCGATGGAGAAAAGAGGTGTGTTCAGGCCAACCCTGTGGTCGGATGAGGGAGGGACAGGAATGGACTGGTCCATATTGGCCTTTGTTCCCTCAGACTCTGTGTGTGTGTGTGTGTGTGTGTGTGTGTGTGTACAACCATAATCTGGAACTTTAGAAAGTAAAATTATTTTCATTTTTTACTGCAAAAATAATTACATGTCATTCGTCACAGGTTTCTTTATAAATTGCACTAATTAATATTGGAATGTTACAAGTCAGTTTATCAATTTCTGATGTCTCTGATGTTTTTGCAATAATTGTGAAAAGCATTATTGATTTC
This sequence comes from Antilocapra americana, assembly GCA_007570785.1. NCBI lineage: Eukaryota > Metazoa > Chordata > Mammalia > Artiodactyla > Antilocapridae > Antilocapra > Antilocapra americana. Next base: position 4,347,916 of record ML664152.1, read on the forward strand.
AATAATGCTAGCACATATTCTTTAATAAGTTCTTTAACACTGGCTTTTTTTAAGTTTTACACTTAGTTTTTTCTCTTGTGGCTTTAGCACTTTAAGGAGTTTGGCGTTTGCATAGTTTTTGGTGTGCTTCCTGGGTGTGCACCATGGCGTCACGTTGCCACGTGACTGGAGAAAACTCATGGTCTGTCTTTAGATTCTGGAGGAGAAAAAATGAGTCAATGTCAGGTCTTTTAAAAATTCCATTTAGAGGCAGTTATTTGGGAACCAAAGTATTTTACTGTAAATCTTTAAAAGCATTGAATTCAGTGCTCTTTAGTCATTTATTTGTGCTGTCCAGATTTTCCAGAAAGTTATACTTGGTTAATTTGCAAAAGTGATAATTTCTTCTTGACATTAATTCAAGACTGTTTCAAAATTTTCGTTGAATAAATGCTTATTGCTAAAAGAAAAACAAATGTGGTTTTATAACTGTGTGTGTTTGTTTCATATGCCTCAGCAGAGAAATCATTGTTCAATTTTATTTAGGAATAAGCTTTTTTGGACTGAAAATTCATAGTAAAATAGGATTCTATCTAATGGTAAGCCATCGCTTCTTTGTATCCTGTTGTCTGTTTACTTTGCTTAAATCTCAACTAAGATTGAGTGGAGTCAATAAATTTGTACTGTATTTTGTTTTGAGTTGTGGTCTCATTGGTACGTTTTGGACTTGAGTGATATAATAGTTTATGGAAGCTGAAATAAAGCCCTTCCTTCTCCTTGGGGAGTGTAAGTAGCCACCCACATAAGAGCTGTGAGAGATTTCATCCCCCCACCACTCCAGGTGGCTTGTAAAACTTAAGTTATTCGGGCACCACAGATGCATAATAAAACCACATAAGGGGCAGTCTTTGCCTGTCCGCCTTTTTCTTTACTGTCCAGATGGGCAGTTTTTAATGTGCTGTGGGGATAAATGCATAAAAAAGGGCATGTTTAGCACCCTAGTTTTGTTTCATGTTTTAAGGGGTTCCACATAGCGTCTTTTATCATTCTAATCAGGCTCTTCCGGAACACCCAAGGTCAGCCTAAGTGAAGAGCTGGGGTGATCAAGGTCAGTCCCCTTCACCCAGGCTTGCCCTCACCTCTTCTCAAGGCTGCGTTTTCCCTGTCTGACACCCCAGCCTAGCTTTTCTGGGGACCCTCTGCCTAAAAGTTATGGACCTACTGCACCAGGTGTAGGTGGTTTCATCTTTATTTTAACCTACTCTAACCCTGCTGTTCAATTTGCCTCCAAATATTGTTTCGTAAAAAAAAAAAAAACAAAAACCTTAGGTTTGCCCTTTGTTCTTAGTAATCATAGGCTTCCTGAAGTTGGCACAATGACACGCCTGTTGCATCCTTGGTCTTGGGCACACACTCAACAGACGCTTGTATTGGCAAAGCCATGACATTACATGTCTCCAACATGTAACACTTTCCTGGCTGGAGGCTCTGTGAACCATGGAAGTGGAGTGGCAGGTATATCTCCTACAAGGCACTTGTCTGGAGAAAATGATTCCCCATGTTGTCACAGAAGCACTTTAAATAGAAAGCCTGCTGTAGCATGAACTTGGCTAGCACAAGCCTTCCATCAGCCTCCAACCTTGGGGTAGAGTCCCTGGGCCCCATTGTTGACATGGTAATGAAACAGGAGGGAAGGGGGCAGGGCACAACTTTCAAAAGAATGACATTGCCTGAGGACACAAACCCATTAGAATCAAATGGGCCCAAGATGGTGGACAAGTCAACTTTGACTAGACCTCAATCCTCAGTCAGCAAGCTAAATGACACATCCAGAGGCACCATGATAGTCCCAAGGTAAAGACCAAAAAGTGGGCAGAGGCCCAACTCTTGGAAATCTCCGCCCCTTCCCCAAAAGAAAGACCATAAGGAAAGCTGAGTGCCGAAGAATTGATGTTTTTGAACTGTGATGTTGGAGAAGACTTGAGAGTCCCTTGGACTGCAAGGAGATCAAACCAGTCAATCCTAAAGGAAGTCAATTCTAAATGTTCACTGGAAGGACTGATGCTGAAGCTGAAGCTCCAATACTTTGACCACACGGTGGGAAGACCTGGCTCATTGGAAAAGACCCTGATGCTGGGAAAGATTGAAGGCAGGAGGAGAAGGGGACAACAGAGGGTGAGATGGTTGGATGCCATCACCGACTTGATGGACAAGAGTTTGAGGAAGCTCTGGGAGTTGGTGATGGACAGAGAAGCCTGGCGTGCTGCAGTCCATGGAGTTTCAAAGAGTCAGACATGACTGAGCAACTGAACTCCCCAAAATACTTGGAAGAATCCTCCTGCTCATTAGCCTATTGTCAGGGAACATTTGGCAGGAGGCTTCCTGTGTGCTGTTTCCTGATGTCCCTTACTAATCCCTGAATATTCAGAGATGAGTGGAGAGGCATACCTCTCCCAGGGAAGAAAGAAATGCATACATTCTTAAAGTAAAAGTAACTAATTACAGCCTTCCTCCTTTTCTGTTATGGAAAATGAGTTTTACAACCCCCTCTCTTGGAGATGGATTCTAGACTTAGGTTTCCTGGATGTGTTGTAAGATTCTTGGTCTTAAGACAGCATATATATACCGACATTACATTGAATAAATGCCTTGACTCCATCAGAGTCTTGGTCCCCATGTTTCTATTCATTTCTCTCCTTTCTCTCCTCCTTTATTTTCTTATCATTGACTCTGTACCCCCAAGCCCCAGCCCATTAAAGGGCCATAACAGCCTATGAAATTACCCAGCCCATAAAAACTAACCACGCCACATTTCAAAGCCACTGCACTCACTGTCTGTGAAGAACCACAATCTATCTGTGGAGTATGTTTCTCTGAATAAATCCACATTTTACCTTGTTGTGCCCAGATTACAGATCCCCCAAAGACCACCTCAGGAGCTGATTCCACTGTAAACACACGAGGGTCTTTTATTCAAGCTTGAGCAGGGGTTTCCACCCACACCGATGCAGTGGCTTAGGTAGAAGAGCCCCTAGTAACAGCAGACAGGCGTTTTTATAGTTCGGGGGGGCGGGGTGAGGGAGTTTTCGAAATTAAAAAAACAGCGATTTGTGGACTTTTTGTGCATTAGTTTCTGATAGGTATTTTTAATCACAAACAACCTCTTAATTGGTGTATTTTTGGCACTCCCCAGTGTGTGGTGATTGGACGTGTCTAGGGTAGTGACATGGGGTAAGGGCTGGACTGTTTTATGGTTATTCTAGGAACTTTGGAGTTGCTCTTTACTACAAGATGGCGGCTCCTTTTTTTTTTTTTTTAACTGAGTCACCTAGGCTCTATAACCTATCATTTTGTCTCTCACTGAATTCTTTCTGTGATGAGACATCAACAACCTGAGCTTCATTAGGTCCTGAAACCAGATTTGTGATCTCAGTTGAGAGACCATGGGTTTTAGCTGGGATTGAGTCCCAGTCATGTGAGTTCAAGTCCCAAGAAGGGTTTTGGCCGAGTCCTGGCCATGTGAGTTTGAGTCCCAGACTGAGATTTGGCTGGGTTCAAACCCAGCATGTGGGTCCAAGTCCCAGCCTGAGGTAAATGGTTTCAACAATGCAAACCTGCTTTTCACCCAGTTGGATGTCTCAGATCCCACTTACTGTGATTGACATCATTTGCTCCAGGAAGTACTTCCCTTCCTCTGTCTGCCCACTCCTCCCACTCCAACCCAAAGCAGCCGTCCTCCAGTGTGTTCTTGTAAAACTCTGACATGACCCTGCCATCCCTCTACCACCTCTGTTTCACCAGGTATGGTTCCTCAGGAAGGGCCCAAGGGTGGGGGCTGTTATTACCCATCTCTGTTTCCGGGGCCAGGCAAGGGAAAGGTTAACTATTTGATAAATACAACTAAAAATCTTGCCCAAGATGAGAGACAACCAGACCTTTGGTTTTCAGCTAATATTAGAAGGGAACTTCCTGAATACCTCTGCAGATATCCTCCCAATTTTGATTCGACTACTCAATAAGAGACCCAGCATGCATGCGTGTGTGCTAAGTCACTTCCATTGTGTCCAATTCTGTGTGACCATATGGACTGTATCCCACCATCCCACCAGGCTCCTCTGTCCATGAGATTCTCCAGGCAAGAATACTGGAGTGGGTTGTCTTGCCCTCCTCCAGGGGATCTTCCTGACCGAGGGGTTGAACCTGAGTCTCTTACGTCTCCTGCATTGTCAGGCTGGTTCTTTACCACTAGTGTCATCTGGGAAGCCCAAGAGACCCAGAATGTATTTCAGTTTTCCTGTTGTTCTCAGTTAGCCTGAGAAGGAATGGAAATGCTCAAGTAACAAGTCTTAGATTGATGAGCCCCTTCAACTGTGTGCATGCATTACCCTTACACTGCTAACCATTCTGTATGCATCCCAGCACTGCCAAAGTGCCCAATTGGTCAACACCAGTTGTGGCCAATTGCCCAGATAAACTCATCATGAAACCGAGGAGTAGCAGTAGCTAATTGATAGCTGTTCCTAGTGTTGTTACAGAAAGGGGGACCCCTACAGGGCCTGAGAGCGGGCTCCTGTCTGACACTCAGAAAAGAGTGTCTGTCTAAGGAGACATGTGTGCTGACAAAGCAAGAGACTTTATTGGGAAGGGGCACCCGGGTGGAGAGCAGGAGGGTAAGGGAACCCTGGAGAACTGCTCTGCCACGTGGCTGGCAGTCTCGGGTTTAATGGTGATGGGATTGGTTTCTAGCCAATGGGTTGTCTCTAGCCAATCATTCTGACTCAGGGTCCTTCCTGGTGGCACACGCATTGCTCAGCCAAGACAGATGCCAGTGAGAAGAATTCTCAGAGGTGGTAGGACACGTGATACCTCCTTTGGACATTTCTCAAAGCCTTCCAGTTGGTGGTGGCTTGCTCCATGTTCCTTTGCAGACCCAGTAAGAAGTTGTAAAATAACTCATGCAAATGGTCACTATGGTGCCCGGTCAGAGTGGGCGGCTTCAGTCAGGGCGCTTCCCCTAACACTACCATGCTCAGTGTGTCCGGAGCAGGACACATGTGTGTCTGAGAGTTTGTAAAACAGCAACAGCGGGGCTTGTTTTCCTCACATATTACTTTTGACTTTCACTTCCTGCCGTCTGCACCCCTGCCCCCTTCTCAGATAGCCCGGTGCTTTCTGCTCTCCTTCAATCTGAAACATTCCTCAGTCTGTCTTTGACTTTTATGGCCTTGATGATTATGAAGACTGTGGGCCAACCATCTAGCAGATTCCCTCAGCTGGGGTTTGTCCAGTGATTTCCCGTGACGAGGCCATGTCATGCATTTTTAATACCAGGATGTCACAGCAGCTGTGTTCATCTCAGCCAATGGGTGGCACACGACTCCTGTGCGTCCTATTACTGAGGGTATTAATTTTAATCATATGACTGAGATCTTTTCTGCCGTGTTTCTTCATTATGTTTTTCCCCCTTTGGTGTCAGTAAATACTTAGCAGGGAGACACTCTGAGACTACATAAAATCACATCCTTCATCTGTTTTACTCACTGATTGTAGCAACTGTTGATATTTCTGTGTCTTGCCTGAATTATTTGTATAGCTGTTGCCAAGTGGAGATTTTCTCAAACCTTCAGTCTTCCTTCGTGTATCTGTGGGCTTTCTACTGCAGGGAAAAAATGTTCTGTTTCTCCCATTAATTTGTTCATTTACTTGTGTATGTGTTGTGGATTTGTGGATTCATGCTCTATTCAATGGTTTACAATCAGTGGCCATGATTTTTTTTTTTTCATGCTCAGATTACCCTAGATTTGACCAGTGGGGCCATCACCCTGTCTTCTCTGACCTTTGACATGTCTCCTTTATTCCTTGAGTATTTTCTTGCTTGCTGACACATCAAGATGTTCCAGACCCGTCTTATTTCTTCCCTGCTATAGCCCTGAGATAAGCCATTTCCCTAAAGAATCTGATTCCTTTTACTGGAGAATGGTGTTCAGAGACCAGGATCTGGGTGTTAAGCATGCTTACCGTTGTGACCAAAGCGTAGGTGCCCCAGAGCCCTTCTGTGGATAGGCTTAAAGGGGAAGCAGACACACACACCTGAATTTATTTCTGAATCTTCTAGACCTATTGACATACTCAGAAATCTGTGAGTTCACACACACAGCTTCAATTACAATCCAACACCACCTGATTTATTCTCTGGCTGCCTCTTTTCCAGGTTTGTATCTCTCCTCTCCAATGGTAAGGAAGTTAGCTCCCTGCATCTTCAGCCCCCTTGGGTCTCCCTTCCATACTCAAGCTGACTGCTGTCCACGTGAGGATCTATCTATTGGCTTTTAACAAAGGAAAGAAGGATGGGGGAAGAAAGGAGGGAAGGAACAGAAGAAGGGAGGGAAGGAGGAGGGAGGGACAGAGGATCATAATTGTCTATTTTTTTTTCCTTTCAGTTCTCTCAATTATTATACATGTAGTTTAACACTCTGATATTAGGTCCATAAATGTACAAGGTTGATTAACTGACTCCATTTTAAGCTTCCCTGGTGACTCACATGGTAAAGAATCCTCCTCCAATGTAGGAGACATGGGTTGGGAAAATTTTCCTGAAGGAGGGCATGGCAACCCACTCCAATATTCTTGCCTGGAGAATCCCATGGACAGAGGCACCTGGCAGGCTATAGTCCATAGGGTTGCAAAGAGCTGGACATGACTGAAGTGACTTAGCATCAATAATATTATTGATTAAATCTTTAAATAATTAAATATTGCATTTAAATCTACCATCTTATTGTTCATTTTCTACTTATTTCAACTGTGTTCCCTGTTTTCTTTCTTTTTGCAGGGAAGAAGGAGATGAATTGAGTTATTTATGATTTCATTAATGATTTTCTTCTTTGTTGGCTTGTTACCTATAACTTTACTGTTTTAGGTGTTGTTTTAGGGTTTACAAGGTGCGTCTTTACCTCATCATAGTCCCCTCTCAGTAATGTCATGCCATCTTATGGACGATATAAAAATTGACAGCAGAAGCCTCACAGTCTCTGTGCTTGGTGGCCATACATTTCATGTATACACACCTGTGTATGGCATAAACCCCACAATACATTCTCTTTATTTTTGCTTTAAATAATTAAATTTTAAAAGGAATCTAATTAATAAAAAATAAAATCTTTATATTTACCCATATAAGTTTCCATTTCTGGATCCCTTCATTTCACCTGCAAGTCCAGGTTTTCATGTGATGTCATTATCCATCTGCCTGAAGCATATGAACATTTCTTTCTTTTTTTTTTTAACATTTCTTACAGAGAGGGTCTCCTGGTGCTGAATTATTTCAGCTGGGTATATTCAGAAAAGTCTCTCTTTTTTTGCCAATTTTGTTTACTTTTTATTGAGATACATTTGGTTTACAATGTTGTGTTAGTTTGAAGTGTACAGCAAAGTGATCTGTTATATAATTATATACATATATATTATACATATATGTGTATGTGTCTATATTCTTTTGTTATTCTTTTCCATTATGGGTTTTATTTTGCCAACTTTGAATGATAGTTTTTCTGGGTATAGAATTCTAGAATGAATAATTTCGGTTTTTTTTCCCCAGTACTTTAAAGATATTGCTTTACTGTTTCTATCTTGAATTATTTCCAGTGAGAAACCTGCTGTCCTTTTCTTTGTTCCCCTATACATAATACACCAATTTCCCTTTTAAATGATTCCCTCTATCACCAGTATTATGCAATCTGATTATGACATACTATGATATACTCTTATGGGGTGTGTCTGTGTGTGTGTGTGTGTGTGAGCGTGCACCCATGTACACTTGGGCTCATTTACTTTCTTAAATATTTGAGTTTATGGTTCTTACCAGATTTGGAAGATTTGCACCCATATTTCTTCAAATATTTTTTGTTTTTCTGCCCTCTCTCCTCTCTCCTTCAATATTCCAATTACACATTTATTAGGCCACTTGAAATTGTCCCAGAAATCACTGTTGCTTTATTAAAATTTTCCCTTTTTTTCTTTCTGTTTGATTTTGGATGGTTGTATTTTTTTGTTTTGTTTTGTTTGTTTTGTTTTGCTGTGCTTCCAGTTTACTAATCTTTTTTTTTTTTTTTTCCTGGAGTATATAATCTACCATTAACCATCTGGTATAGTTTTCATCTCTAGAAATTTGATTTGGATCTTATATTTATCTTGTGTGTCTCTACTTAACATGGTTGATCTTTCCTCTAGCTTCTTGAACATATGGAATACAGTTATAATCACTTTGTAATGGCCCTGTATACTAATTCTATCATCTGTTCAATTTGCTTCTTTCTCTTATCCTGGGTCACATCTGCCTCTTGGCATATCTGGTAATTTTTTTGGATGATAGGCATTGTGGATTTTATGTTGTTGGGTGCTGGGTATTTTTGGATTTCTATAAATATTCTAGAGCTTTGTTTGGGGGACATAATTAACTTACTTGGAAACAGCTCTATCCTTTTAGGTTTTGTTTTTAAGCCATGGTAAGTGAGACTCCAGCAGCATTTTATGTGGACTAATCTTGCTCCACTGCTGAGGCAAATACACTCCTATCCAATGTCCCATAAGTTATTTAAAGCAGTGTGAGTTCCAGGGCTTTCCTTCTGATTCACTCAGGTGGTTCTTTTCTTTGCCTCAGAGGTTTCCTCACTTGCATGTGTTGATCAGGATGGAGCTGAAGAGTCAAGTCCTCTCTGTGCAGCATTCTCCTCTCTGGTCCCCTCAGAATCCCAGCCGCCATATCTTCCCTGGACTCCCAGCTTCAGTCCTAAATCATGGAGATGCTGCTCTACTTCATTTCTTTCTCACCCCTCAGTGGTCACTGTTCCTTGTTGCCTGGTGTTCATTGTTTTAAACATCATCCTTTCATATGTGTTGTCTGGAATTCAGTTGTCTCAAGAAGGATGGTGAATGTAGTCCCTACTACTGCATCTTGGTCAGAAGGGGAACTGAGACTAGTTATTTTATTATCAGTAGGTCAGCAAACATGTCCTAACATGTTTAACACTGTACATCTATAGATGCTACACCAAAAACCTGCCTATGGAGGAGTCCGGCAAATTCCAAGCAACTCATAAATGAAATAATTCAATAAGGATTTCCCCTAACTTGAGTAGAAAATCACATCTCACTAAACCCAAACTAAATTTGTCTCCTCGCCAGCTTATCCTTAGGCAGGCCACAAAGCCTATGTTCACCTCCACACCAACCATTGTGAAGGAAATGATGGAAGGGGGGGATGCAGTGTGGAAACAGACAGACCTCTCTCTCATGCTCAATATGCGCCTGGTCACTCTGTGATACAAGTTGCTACAGCTGGATAATTTATGAAGTGGCCTGCACAGGTGAGGGATCCTGGAACCTAGTTTCATTAGCTGCATAGTAGGTCTACCTTTGTTTTATTCATTTACGGTTAAAAAAAAAAAAAACCCTCAATCATAATCCATTACATGAATTTCCTGATCTGGTAATGGGTCACAGCCCACAGTTAGACACTTTATCCTGCCCAGGTGTGCAGATAACCGGGTGGCAAGGGTGTCCTCCAAGACACCCCGTGACTTGCTACTGCATGAAGAGCTGTCACCTTTGATACTTGGTGTTTTGATGGCAGAGATGATAAGCGGTTAAAACGGCAGGCTCACCAAACCTATTTTTCTCCCTCATGTGATAAACACATCAGATTGTTCTTGTTTGTTGTTGTTTAGTCACTAAGCCATGTCTAACCCTTTGAGATCCCATGGACTGTAGCCCACCAGACTCCTCTGTCCATTGGATTCTCCAGGCAAGAATACTGGAGTGCATTGCCATTTCCTCCTTCCTGACTCAGGGGTGGACTGCATCTTCTATGTCTCCCACATTGGCAGGTAGATTCTTTACCACTGTGCCACCAAGGAAGCACAAACACATCAGGATGAAAGCTTAATTTGTTCCTTTCAAAATGCAAATATGGTAGAAGCAGGGATTTAGTTCTAATGATCTCAGTGAAGAAAAGTAGGTGCTCACAGGCATTAAAGTTGGGTCTCCAAGTTGAACTCAAAGAGCTTATCAAGGACCCCTTTCTGTTCACAAAATCAAAGACAACAGATGGATTATTGAATAGTTTGTAACATTGGAGGTTATTTTTTTGAGTTTGTAACATCTGATATCCTCTTTGTTGTTCAGTCACTAGGTCAACTCCATGACCCCATGGACTACAGCACACCAGGCCTCCCTGTCCTTCACTATTTCACAGAGTCTGCTCACACTCATGTCTGTTGTGTTGATGGTGCCTTCCAACCATCTCATCCTCTGTTGCCCCACTCTCCTCCTGTCCTTAATCTTTCCCAGCATCAGGGTCTTTTCCAGGGAGTTAGCTCTTCGCATCAGGTGGCCAGAGTATTGGAGCTTCAGCTTCAGCATCATCCCTTCCAATGAATATTCAGAGTTGATTTCCTTTAGGATTAACTGGTTTGACCTTCTAGCTTCCAAGGGAATCTCAAGTGTCGTTTCCAGCACCACATTTCAAAAGCATCAATTCTTCGGTGCTCAGCTTTCTTTATGGTCCAGCTTTCACATCTGTACATGACTAATGGAAAAAGCATAGCTTTGACTATGCAGACCTTCATCAGCAAAGTGATGTCTCTGCTTTTAATACACTGTCTAGGTTTGTCATAGCTTTCCTTCCAGGGAGCAAGTCTCTTAATTTCATGGCTGCAGTCAATGTCTGCAGTGATTTTGGAGCCCCCAAAAATAAAATCTGTCACTGTTTCCATTTTTCACCCATCTACTTGCCATGAAGTGATGGGACCAGATGCCATGATCTTAGTTTTTTGAGTGTTGAGTTTTAAGGCAGCTTTTTCACGCTCCTCTTTCACTTTTATCAAGAGACTCTTTAGTTCTTCTCTGCTTTCTGCCATAAGGGTGGTGTTATCTGCATATCTGAGGTTATTGATATTTCTCCCAGCAATCTTGGTTCCAGCTTGTGCTTCATCCAGACTGTCATTTTGCATGATGTACTCTGCATAGAAGTTAAATAAGTAGGGTGACAATATACAGCCTTGATTTACTCCTTTCCCAATTTGGAACTAGTCTTTTGTTCCATGTTCATTTCTAACTGTTGCTTCTTGACCTGCATACAGATTTCTCAGGAGGCAGGTAAGATGGTCTGGTATTCCTGTCTCTTGAAAAATTTTCCACAGTTTGTTGTGACCCACACAGTTAAAGGCTTTGGTGTAGTCAATAAAGCAGTTGTAGATATTTTTCTGGAATTCCTTTGCTTTTTCTATGAATGTTGGCAATTTGATCTCTGGTTCCTCTGCCTTTTCTAAATCCAGAGAAGGGAATGACAAACCACTTCAGTACTCCTGCCTTGAGAACCACATGAACAGTATGAAAAGGGCCATGCTCAGTAAACCCAGTTTTCTGTTGATGGGTAGGGCTGTGTTCTCTCCATGTAGTTTGACCTGAGGCCAAGATATGGTAGGGGTAATGGCGGTAAAAGAGACCTTCTTCAAAAGGACTTATGCCAGGACTGTTGTATTCAGTGCCCCTGACCCCGCAGCAGGCCAGTGTCAACCAACACCTCTGCCAGACACTCCTGGACACTTACAGGCAAGTCTGGCTCAGTCTCTTGTGGGGTAACTGCTCCTTTCTCCTGGGTCTCGGTGCATACAAGGTTTTGCTTGTGCCCTCCAAGAGTCTGTTTCCCCAGTCCTGTGGAAATTCTGTTATCAAATCCTACTAGCCTTCAAAGTCAAATTCCCTGGGGATTCTCAGTCTCTTGCCAAATCCCCAGGTTGGGAAATCTGTTGTGGGCCCTAGAACTTTCGCAACAGTGCAAGAACTTCTTTGGTATAATTATTCTCCATTCTGTGGGTTGTCTGCTGGGTGGCTCTATGGTAGGGCTCACATGCCTTGGCTCCCAGGTCTGCTGCAGCCAGAGCCCCTGTCCTCACGGCAGGCCACTGCTGACCTGTGCGTCTGCAGGAGATGCCCAGACACTCAAAGGCAGGGCTGGCTCAGTCTCTTGTGGGGTCCCTGGGTCCTGATGTACACAAAGTTTTGTTTGTGCCCTCTGAGCATCTCTGGTGGGCATGGGGTTTGATTTAAATGTGATTTTGCCCCCCCCCGCCATCTTGTTTGGGCTTCTCCTTTGCCCCTGGGCATAGGGTATCTTTCCTTGGTGGGACACAACATTCTCCTGTTGATGGTTGTTCAGCGGTTAGTTGCAATTTTGGCATTCTCACAGGAGAGGATGAGCGCACGTCCTTCTCCAAGTCCCACAGACCCAACCAGGATGGAGATATAATGGTTGTCTGAATTAAATTGGCCAAATCCAGTCCATTTTGGTTCACTGATTCCTAAGATGTTGATGTTCACTCTTGCCATCTCTTACTTGACCACTCCAATTTACCTTGATTCATAGACCTAACATCCAGGTTCCTATGCAATATTGTTCTTTTGTAAATCACTGGACTTTAACCATTAGACACAGCCACAACTGAGAGCTGTTTCTGCTTTGGCCCAGCTGCTTCATTCTTTCTGGAGCTATTAGTCAATTCTCTCTACTCTTCCCCAGTAGCATATTTCACCTTCTGACCTGGCGGGGGGGAGGGCTCATCTGGTATCATATTTTTTTGTTTTTTCATACTGTTCATGGGGTTTTCCTGGCAAGAATACTGGAGTGGCTTACCATTCCTTTCTCCAGTGGACTACGTTTTGTCAGAACTCACTATGACCCATCCATCTCGGATGACCCTGCATTGCCCATAGCTTTATTGAGTTACACAAGCCCCTTCACCATGACAAGGCTGTGATCCATGAAGGGGAAGACCGTGTATGTAGGGTGTACATTGTTTTTCTGGTGATCCAGTATGGCTTAGCTCAACACTGGCCTTTGTTTTAAATGTTGGTAATTTGTTTATAATGGATTTTATGCATTCATCTTGATTTTTTAAAATATTGCATAAAAATGGTGATTATCCTGATTTCTGAGGGTTTGAGTCTCCTTAAATTTTGCACCCAGACAAGTGCCTTCCTCACCTTACACTCATCCTGGCACTGGGCCACCCCCACCTAGAGCCATCTCCCAGAAGCAGGGAGGGCGGGCAGATATGGAGCTTCTGCCTTCTCCCTGGCTGGGCACTTGCAGACTCGTGGCTGTGGGTATAGGTCACATTGTTGTTCATCAGAGCTCCAGACTTGAAGAAAATAAGGTTGGACTTGAAAATTTATCACAGCTCCCACTGTCCTGGAGGAACACAGAGACTCCTGGAAATGGCCATTTGTTATCCCAGGGCAGCTGGACACAAGACAGAGAGGGCGTCTGCCAGCGCCACTCAGTGGGCACTGAAGATGGCGGGGCTGGGGGCTGGGTGGGCCTTGTCCTGGCAGAGGCGCCAGAGAGAACAAAGCGTCGTGTGGGCCCGTGGCTCTGCCCTGGTTCTGCGCTGAAGTCAGCACGGTAACTGTGGAGAGAAATGGGTACCACACCCACAGCAGTCCACACAGGAGGTGACCGGTGCCCCCCAAGGCCAGGGGCCGTGGGTGGAACATCGAGTCTTCATGATGGGCTCGTGCGCAGGCTAACAATGGAGCAGCTCAGCTTCCCATGGCAGCTTCTGGAAGAGCCACAGCCGCGACCCTGGGCTGGCAGCACTATCACCAGGTTATCGCTGGAGGTGGTGAGGGGGCGTGACTGGGAAGGAGTCCATCCGTCTGTCCGCAGGGCCCCCGGTGCTGGTCCCATTTAGATTCCTCACCTGAGTTATGTGGGGATGGCCCATTAGTGACAACTCACAGAGCTAAACACAGGTGCGTGTGCTTTTTGAGATATGATAGACTGCAGAGAACGTTCACAACGTAACTGGAAGGTACACAATGCCGGGCCCACTGCAGGCTGACCTGGGGTTGGGGAGGCAGGGGTGCCCCAGGCCTGAGGCAGGCATACCCACCCTCCAAGAGCCCCCAATGGATGGGAGCTACTCTAATGTAGGAACCAAGTACAGGGCCTCTCAGACCTCAACTGGCCTGGCATCTCGTTAACTGCAGCTCCTGCTCACCCAGGCCCAGGCAGCCCAGGACTCTGCCTTCCTGATTGTGTTAGAACAAACCCAGTGGGGGCAAGGCTGCCCGACCCAGCATCACCCAGGTTCCTCAGTAGGTGTCCCTGACCACCCACCCCCCCACCTCCTCACCCCTCCCCACAGGACACAGTGCCCACCCTACCCACTCTACCAAGAGCCTCCTGGGATGGGACTTCTCAAATTTCAAAGTGAAACTCCTGGGATGGGGCCTGAGAGTCTGGTTTCCTGCAGGCTCCCAGGTGACACTGCTACAGCGAGGCCCAGGCCACGCTCTGCATGGTGAGGCTCCGAGGGCCTCCCGCACAAAGCCTTCCCTGCTCATGCCTTGGCTGGCCCCCCATCCCTTTAGGGCCAGGCCTGGCCTCCACGGCCAGCCTCACCCCAGCACTACTCTCACTTCCTGGCCTTTGAACCTGCTCTGCCCCTCCTCTCCGTGCCTCGCCCTCCCACCCCCACTTCCTCTCCAGGCTTGTGGATTTCTGCTGGCATTCAAGACCCAGTTCAGACTTTCTCACATCCATGGCCTCCCCTAGCAGTCTGGGCATGCTTCTCCTGTGTCCCGCAGGCACACTGTTCTGTAACTAATGGTTTCAGGGGTGGCGTTCTCCATCACTGTGGACCTGGAACCCTTGTTCAGGCTTTCACTACGCTTCCCCAGGGTTAAGAGCCTGCCCCCTGGTGGTTCACTTTTGGAAGTGATTCTTGGGGGCTGGGGAGAAGGGGCCCACCAGAAGATACAGAGTCAAGCTATTTATGCTGTGGGCACAGGGGCGCCAAATTCCTTAACCTGCCATGTCTGGATTTCTTTAATTAACAGTTAATGTTCCAACTACATGGTCTTTGTTGTAAAAACTCCTATATATCCTGGCTCCCCTCTGACCTCTAAGATGCTGTGTCCTGGGTTCATGTCCTCAGTTTTGTCTGCGATAAAACAACTCTCAGCTTTCAGGCAGTGCATTTTCTTTCAGTCAACACAGACATCCAGCAACCACCCGTCGAATCCATGCCCTCTGACCCATCTCCTATTCCGTGTGGGCATACAGCTTATAGCACAGCAGAGAAGAGGAATTCCTGGTCTTGTGAGGGAAAGAGACACAGAAAATGGGATTGCATATCTGCACATCACCGGAGAGGTGCTGAGAGGGCCAGGGAGCTAAGCTGCTGCCAGCACTGTGCTCTTACATATGTTCGTTAGCGTGTCCAGTCATCTTGGAGCTGAGAAAAATAATCTCATTTTACAGATGAGGAAACTGAGGCATGGAGCAGTGAGACTACTTGCCTGAAATCACAGGGGCCCAGATTTGAGCCCAGGCGTCTGACCCGGAGCCTGAGGTCATAACCCCCATGTGACAGTTCCTATTAGGGGACGACTTTGACCTGATCCTGGAGGTAGGAGAGTGGTTTGCAGCTGGAGGGGGCGGGGAGAGAGGGAGGAAGGGGGAGAGGAAGGGGAAAAAGGGAGGAAGGGGGAGGGGGGAATGAGGGAGGAAGGGGGAGGGGAAAGGGAGAGAGGGAGGAAGGGGGAGGGGAGGGGAGAGAGGGAGGGCACTGCTGGAGCAGCACCTGTGCACACCTGAGTTTAGGTGCAGACTGCAGCCCTGCACCAGACTGGCCTCTGGGACTTGAGCTACAAACCTCTACTCCAAATCAATAGACAGTTCCCAAAAACATGCAGATTCTTGCAGAGAATCCAAAGGACTGCAATCTCAGTTCTGAAGGAACCCAGAATCTAGTGAGGTCACAGGTGGGTGCACACACACAGAGATATCTGTGAAGATCCCCCTAACATCTGCACAGTGGAGGAGATATGACAGCGGAGGGCGTGCAGGCTCAGGTTGGGGTGGGGGTGGAGAAGCCATGGCAAGCAGCACAGGTCCAGTGCTGTAACCTGGGGGAGCACCCGTCAGGGGAATGGGCAGTGGAGGGTGGCTGAGTGTGTGCATGGAGGGAACTGAGGTGGGGGGGTGGTGAGCCTTGGTGCCAGGAAGTAATCCTGGGAGCACTGGGGAGCATGGGTGACACCAGATCCTCTCATCTTGCACTGGCACTGTGCAAGAGCTCTACAACTGCTGGGGTTGCCAGGCCGCCCAGTGGGCATATGAGCTCAGCATTCTTGTGCCCATTTTGTAAGGGGAGGTAAGCTTGAGGAAAGTCAGATGAGTATCAGGGTCACTCAGCCTGAAAGGTACAGGACAGAGGGGGAGTAGCCACCCACCCCAGGTGGTCGGAAGTTGGGAGCAGGTGGCGTGGAGGAGAAAGTGACCCAGTCACAGGAGGACTGACAGGAGACTCACAGGAGGACAGACAGGACTTGGGAGGAAGGGAGCAAGAAACTGCACTTAAACAGAGGACAGGATTGGGGTTCTGCTCCATCAGAGGGGATGGGACCAGAGGTGGAGACACGAGGCAGGTGAAGATGATCTGGGTGTGTTTGTAAGAGAAAATGATGCCACAGAGAGAAGTGGGGAGGCAGGAATATTTCTGTTGCTGCAAAAACATTTCAAATTGTGTTTGTCTGTTGCCACTCTAATGAAGCGCTGAGTAAGCATGCTGCTGCTGCTGCTAAGTCATTCAGTCATGTCCGACTCTGTGCGACCCCATAGATGGCAGCCCAGGCTCCCCCGTCCCTGGGATTCTCCAGGCAAGAACACTGGAGTGGGTTGCCATTTCCTTCTCCAATGCATTGAGAGTGAAAAGTGAAAGTGAAGCTGCTCAGTCATGTCCGATTCTTAGTGACCCCATGGACTGCAGCCCACAGGCTCCTCTGTCCATGGGATTTTCCAGGCAAGAGTACTGGAGTGGGCTGCCATTGCCTTCTCCAGAGTAAGCATGAGTTGCATGAATGAATGAGCAGCTCTTCCCTTTGTGCTTTCTTTGATTGTGTTTAAGGGAGAGAAGCATAATTGCCTTAGGTGAGGTACTATGTCCTCTTTTGATTCATTCACTGTAATCTTCCTTTAATAAAGGTAACATTCCATGACCCAAAAGTCACCATTTTACAATGCAATTTGGTAGCATTCAGCATTATTTACAATGTTGTGGAACCTGGTGGGCTGCTGTCTGTGGGTTTGCAGAGAGTCGGACACGACTGAAGTGACTTAGCAGCAGCAGCAGCAGCAATGCTATGCAACCATCACCCTGACTGATTTCAGGATGTCTTGATGGTTGCAAAAGGAAACCCATAGCCGCCAGGAGCCAGTCTCCGTCCCTCCCCACCCCAAGCCCCTTGCACGCACGCACGGAAATCTGCCTTCTCTCTGCATCCATTCGCCTGTCTGGGCAGGTCACGGAAGTGCGATCACACCCCGCATGGCCTCTCGTCACTGGCTCCTTTTGCTTGGCATCATGGGTTGAGGTTCATCCACGCTGTAGCCTCTGTCACTACTTTGTCCCTTTTCATGGCTGGACTATTCCACAGAATGGAATAAAAAGAAGCAGGAAAGGAATAGAAAGCAGATGCGGTCTACATGAAGCACTACCTCTGCCAGAGGTGTGTTTAGTGTGGAGCTGTGCCCCTCTGAGGGCAGACTGCTGAGAAGTGGTGACACCAGGAACATCCCTTTTTGTTGAGGGCAGCGGGACTGGCTGTGAGTGAATGTGGTCCATGAGAGTCCTGGACCAAGGGGCCGTCCAAGAAGGCCATTAGTGGAATTGTCCTTGTGAACAAGGCCATGGGGCGCACTCGGCTGATCACTCATCTGTCGATGGACGTCTGCATCTCCAGGCTCATTTTTGCTGAACCGAGCCCTGGCTTCCCTGAGGCTGATCCCAGAGCCACAGGATGGAGGACCGGCTGCCTCTGGGCTCATCTGGCATCATCTCTCCCCGCCAGCTCCCTCTTCCCCTGATCTTCTCAGGACAGAGCTCGTTCAGTACAATGGACGGACCAGCTCTGCCTCTTGGCCTCAAGCGTGAGGACAATCCCTCTAATGGCCCTCTTGAACATCCCCCTGGTCCCAAACTCTCACTGACCACATTCACTCATGGCCAGTCCAGCTCTCCCCAACAAAAAGGGATGTTCTAGCTCTTGCCCTTTGTATCCTACACTCCCACCATCAGGAAGCACGTTCCATCATTTACCCCTGCCTCATCTTGGGAGGGAGGCAGAACTGTGGTCAGCAGATAGCATCTGGGTGGCTCTCACCCATCATTTCTGGACCACAGAGCCTGATAGCCCCCGTAGTCTGCCCCTCAAAGGGGCACAGTTCCACACTAAACACACCTCTGGCAGTGGCAGAACTTCATAGAGACCACAATTTTTTTTCTATTCTTTCAATTTTGCATAACCTTTCAGAGAAACTTAAAGAAGACAATCCCCAGTCGAGGCGGGTTACTGCATTTGAACAGTGATACACAATTCCATCATCAGAAGCCTTCCCACTGACGCCTGTGTACTTTCTCACATAAGGGCAGCTTTGACAATATTTCCTTAAAGGATATTCAGGGCTTTATTGCTGGAGCAAATAATGCCAACCAGCCCTTTGTAATGGCTCGAGCTAAAGACCAAGAGGTCCCAAGGGCTCATCCAGGGTGGAGGGCGATATGTCGGGAGTAAGGTTTACAGGCCCCTGGTCACTTCTCTTCCCCAAGGCCATTCTCAGTGATCCGGGGGAGGGTATGGGAGCAGCAGTGCCCTGGACACACCCATGACCCCTCAGCTGTGTCGGTAGTAAATGCAGACCCTCTGGACTGCAGGATCCAGCCACAAAACAGGGATGTCCACATCAGAGCACTGTGATAAAATCAAACCAGTCTTATTCCTCGTCCATGTTTTCAACTCCCTTTAAGGAATCTCTGACCTTTTTTACTCTGGGTTATTATGCTCAATCGTGTTGGCTAAGATTCTGGGTGGTTTCAGCTGCCAACTTTCCCCAAAGATATTGTAACTTGGAATCTATGTTGCATGAAGCAGTTTAGCCAAGGGTCTTTGGAGTCATGATGAAAGACATCACTCTCCAGAGGGACTTCTGCAGGTGCCCTGGGCGTTCCCTTTTATATAAATATTTGCATGGATTTCTCAGATTGCTCAATTAATATAAATGTAAATTATCTCCCTTGTCATCATTCTTTTCTCCCAGAAAATTGTTTTTCCTTCCAAGGAGTCTGTTCAACTTGAGAGAGGGGGTCTCACGTCCACCTGCTCTTATTCATCTGCTTTCCAGTGTCCTTAAACCCCCAGCTTCTTGGTGATAAAGACCCATCGAGCTTTCCCTGCCTGCCTGGTCCTGGTTGTCTAGGAAGCCGCCCTGACTTCTTTTTGTTCCTCCGGGGAGGCCTTGGCGTCCAGGCTGTTTTCCAGTCAAACTCAACAATGCATTTGAAAGGCTGCCGGTGTCACTCCCCAAAGGATTCCTCCTTGGGGCAGGATGATTCTCAGGGTGTTTTGCCCCCCCACCATCTTGCTGGACACAGAAGCATGGAGCTAAAACCCATGGTGTATATGATGGCAAACAGATATATCAAAAGGTGCTTGATATCACTAATAGAGAAATGCAAATCAAAAGTACAATGAAGTATCACTTCACACCAGTCAGAATGGCCATCATTGAAAAGTCTACAAATAGTAAACACTGGAGACGGTGTGTGGAAAAGGGAACCCTCTATACGGTTGATGGGATCACAAACTGGTACAGCCACTACAGAGAACAGTGTGGAGATGCCTTAAAAAACTGGAACAGAGTAACCTTATGATCCAACAATCCCACTCTTGGGCATATATATGGAAAAGTTGAAAACTCTAATTAAAAAAAAGAAGTGCATCCCTATATTCACAGCAGCACTATTTACAATAGCCAAACATGGAAGCAACCTAAGTGTCCACTGACAGATGAAAGGGTAAAGATGTGATACATAATGTATATATTATGCATCACATCAACATATCAATATTATATATATATATATGTTATATATAATATTATATATATTATATATCACATCTTCTTTATATATATGTACATCCCTGGAGGAAGAAATGGTAACCCACTCCAGTATTCTTGCCTAAAAACCCCATGTACAGAGGAGTCTGGTGGGCTACAGTTCAGTGGGGTCACAGAGAGTCAGACATGACTGAGCAACTGCTACATACATATATATGACATATTTGTACAGAATATTACTCAGCCATAAAAAGAATGAAATAACACCATTTGCAACAACATGGTTGGACATAGAGATTATCATACTAAGCAAAGTTAAGTCAGAGAAAGATAAATATCATATGATATCACTTATATGTGGAATCTAAGAAAAAAGATACAAATGAACTTATTTACAGATATAGACTCACAAACATAGAAAAGAAACTTATGATTACCAAAGGGGGGAGGGGGGCTAGAGGGAAAACTTAGAGATGTTTGAGATTAACAGATACACACCACTATATATAAAATAGATGGACAATAAGGACCTGCTGTGTAGCGCAGGGAACTATATTCAATATCTTGTAATAACCTATAACAGAAAAGTATCTGAAAAAGAATTGTACCTACATATATATATAACTGAATCACTTGTTGTATACCTGAAACATTATAAATCAATGATATTTCAGTAAAAAAAAATATTTATAGGCTCAAAATGGCTTAAAGACCTAAATGTAAGACCAGACATTATATAAAACTAGAAAAAATATTGGCAGAACACTCTCTGACAGGAATCATGGCAGTATCTTTTCTGAACCATCTACCAGAATAATGGAAATAGAAACAAAAATAAATGGGACCTATTTAAACTCAAAAGCTTTTGCACAGCAAAGGAAACAATAAACAAAACAGAAAGATAATCCACAGATTGGGAAAAAATATTTGCAAATGATGTGACCCACAAATGATTAGTCTTCAAAAGTTACAAGCAGTCCATGAAGCTTAATAGCATCCAAACAAACAACCCAATCCAAAATGAGCAAAAGACCTAAACAGACGTTCTCCAAAGAAGACATACAGATGGCCAAGAGGCACATGAAAAGATCTTCAACATCACTTATTATTAAAGAAATGCAAGTCAAACTGTAGTGATATATTACCTCACACCATTCAAAAAATCCAGACACAATAAATGCTGGAGAGGTCATGGAGAGGAGGGAACACTCCTACACTGTTGGTGGGAATGTAAACTGTACAGCCACTCTGGAGATCAGTGTGGAGGCTCCTTGAGAACTAAAAATAGAGCTATCACATGACCCTACAGTCCCACTCCTGGTCACATACCCAGAGAAAACCATGGTCCGAAAGGGTGCATCACCCCAATGTTCATTGCAGTGCTGTTTGCAATAGCCAAAACATGGAAGCAACCTAAATGTCCATCAACAGAGGAATGGATAAAGGAAGTGTGGTATATATATGCAATGGAATACTACTCAGCCTAAAAAGAATGAAATCATGTCATTTCCAGCAAATGGATAGACCCAGAGAGTGTCATGCTGAGTAAAGTAAGTCAGACAGAGAAAGAGAAATATATGACATCCTTTGTATGTGGACTATAAAAAAAAAAATGATACAACTGCACTCACTTACAAAACAGAAAAAAAACTCACAGACTTAGAAAATAAACTTACGGTTGCCAGGGGGAAGGGACATTTAGGGACTTCGGGAAGGTCATATACACACTGCTATCTTTAAAATGGATAACCAACAAGGACCTATTGTACAGCACATGGAACTCTGCTCAATGTTATGTGGCAGCCTGGATGGGAGTGGGCCTTGGGGGGGGGGAATGGTACACATATGTGTATGGCTGAATCTCTTTGTTATTCACCTGAAACTATCACAACATTGTTAACTGGCTATACCTCAATACAAAATAAAAGCTTTAAAGTTAGAACAAACAAACAACAACAACAACAACAAACCAAATGAACTTATTTAGAAAACAGAAAGACTCACCAAGAATGAAATTATGGTTACCGGGGGAAAAATGGGGGAAGGGATAGTTAAGGAGTTTGGAAGGACATGTGCTCACGGTTATATTTAAAATGGGTGACTTTTTAGTTTGGTTGTAATTTTTAAATTTTTAAACATTTTACTGAAATAAATGTTGATTTATAGTGTGTTAATTTCTGCTGTACAGCAAAGTGATTCAGTTATATGTGTGTGTGTATATATTCTTTGTCATATTCTTTTCCATAATGGAATATGGACATTGAATATAGTTCCCTGTACTAAACAGTAGGACCTTGTTGTTTATCCATCCTATACATATACTAGTTTGCATCTACTAATCCCAAATTTCCAATACATTCCTCCCCATCCTCCCCTCTTCCATAGCAACCACAAACCTGTTCTCTATGTCTGTGAGTCTGTTTCTGTTTTGTAGATAGGTTCATTGGTGTCATATTTTAGATTCCACATTTAAATGATGTCATGTTATATTTGTCTTTCTCTTTCTGGCTTACTTCACTTACTATGGTAATCCCTAGATCTATCCACATTGCTGCAAATGGAACTATTTCATTCTTTTCATGGCTGAGTAACATTCAGAAAAATAAAATGGATGACAAACAAGGTCCTACTGTACAGCACAGGGAACTCTGCTCAGTGTTACCTGGCAGACTGGATGGGCAGGGTGTTTGCGGGAGAATGGATACATGTATATGTATGGCTGAATTCCTTTGCTGTCCACCTGAAACTATCACAACATTGTTAATCAGCTACAGGTGGTGGCACTGTTGTGTCCGACTCTTTTCAACCCCATGGACTGTAGCCCACCAGGCTCCTCTGTCCGTGGAATTTTCCAGGCAAGAATACTGGAGCTGGTTGCCATATCTTCCTGACCCAGGGATCACACCTGCATCTCCAGCATTGGCAGGTGGGTTCTTTACCACTGCAAAGCCCCTAATTAGCTATACTCCAATATAAATTTATTTTAAATTTAAAGAAATATTTTAAAAAAATATGTAT
The DNA here is from genome assembly GCA_007570785.1 of Antilocapra americana. Lineage (NCBI taxonomy): Eukaryota > Metazoa > Chordata > Mammalia > Artiodactyla > Antilocapridae > Antilocapra > Antilocapra americana. The sequence goes on from ML664152.1 coordinate 4,370,876, forward strand.
TGAATAATATTCTATTGAATAATCAGGAATTGCAGTACTGCTAACAGACTCCAGGCAGGATTATTGTGTTTGCACAAACAGAAAGGGTGAGGCCAAAGCAGGACCTTTTTCTCCCGCTGGGATCATCAGCTGCCTTCTTCCTGTCACCTGGGGAAGAGCCTGGAGAGTGAGGTCTCAGCTGCTTCCCTCACTGGAGTTTCTGCTTCATTTTTGTGACTCCCCTTAACTCAAGGAGAGCCAGGCTGTTTGGGCAGGGAGGGAAGCTGGAAGCACAGAGGTGTCCCTCTTCTATGGTCTGCTGGCTCCCTGGTCCCTGGGCTCAGCGGGGCCCCTGAGAGGGAGCTCTCAGACTTTCTAGAAGATGATTCTGCCAGAAATGATGCACCAGGAGACGCACATGATGACCTCAGGTGTGATGGCCTCGGGTATGACGGCCTTGGGTGTGATGGCCTCGGGTGTGACGGCCTGGTGTGATGGCCTCGGGTGTGACGGCCTGGTGTGATGACCTCAGGTGTGATGGCCTCGGGTGTGATGGCCTGGTGTGATGGCCTCAGGTGTGATGACCTCGGGTGTGATGACCTCAGGTGTGATGGCCTCAGGTGTGATGGCCTCGGGTGTGACGGCCTGGTGTGATGGCCTCAGGTGTGATGGCCTGGTGTGATGGCCTCAGGTGTGATGGCCTGGTGTGAT